>JABFEB020000060.1:26159829-26176734 GCA_019775895.2 Stomatorhinus ivindoensis | reverse complement strand
ATAAGGGAAAAAAAAACGTATATTTATCACGTTATGGGGACATTGTGTCCCCATAAGGATAGGTATACCTGTTCGCATGTGCGTGTGTGTATGTGTGTGTGCGTGCATGTGTGTGTGTATGTGTGCGTGCATGCGTGTGTGTGTGTGTGTGTATGTGTGTAAACTACCTCTGTTTAGCATGTCTCTCCCTTTCACATGGAGAGCATACGTCGTTAAATGATGGATTGATAACTAAACCAGAAATTTTGTTTACATCTCATAATGTTTGCCTTATCTACAATTAACTATCACTGCTTTTCTAATATTTCAGTTAATATTTTGCGGGATGAACTGAGCATATCCAACTAATCTAAATCTGTATTGTGGACAAATTAACCACTTCATACATTTCAGCTACAGAGCAGATAAGGCCCGATTATAAAGCTTATGTCTTGTATTTATATTTTAAAACACCAGTTTCCAAAATATTAGCTTTTAAAACCTCGTATTTTCATTTTGCCAAACCCAATATATGCTCCACTCAACCACGCCTAATGTGGAATGAGTTTTTTCACATTCAGTTTTATATGATGTTAATCCTGACTTTCTGATCTTCAGCCTTGTGGGTTTATACCTTATTATTGCAGTAACTGAAATAATAAATAGCTGCTGGACACAATTTTTTTTCCAAGACTCATTGCCGACTGATGAATAATGGCATGTTTAATGCCAAATTCACTTAATGTGTGTTATGTTACTCTTCACACTATTTGTTGTATGATATTCATGCAAAATGCCATTCATGAAATGTAAAAATTGCATTATGAATCATTAACCATTAATCACTATGTATTTTATATGACTAATCTAGAATTATTATCCGAATTTTTGCATGAGTCAGGCATTTATTACTAATAACTTCCTGTTATCTGGTTGATTTCAGGCTCTTGCTAAAATTATAGCTATAATCCATTCGTATATATAGTTTTGTGTTCGTTTTCTCCGAAACAGATTTCGTTTTTTTGCCAGCCTTTTAAGCTGCAGTCCTCTTAGGGAAAGTTACAGCTGGAGAGAGAGAGCTGGAAACTCCAGTAAGGGTCCCACTAGGAAGAGCAATTGCCTTGTTTTGAACGACCTGACACTGGGGGAAAAACACGGATAAAATTAGGTACCGCTGTCTGAATCACTTTCGAAAGGAATGGACTTTAAAGAACTAAAATAAAACGAGCAGCTGTGCTCAAGAACAGCAAGCGTGTGAGTTGTTTGACATTGTGTGGGTTAGCAGGGAAAATAGCACATTCCTTATTAGAATAATGATTAGTTGCTAAAATTATCACATACCTGTGCTCCCTGCTACCTAAAATACTTTGCCGCTGACTAATACATACACACGTGTTCCTAACGCGGATACCTTCAGGAATACAGCTCCACTGCCTCGTTATTGTCTCGCTAAACGTCGTTTCCCCATCAACTTGCCCCAGGGGAAGCTTTCGAGGCTGCGGATTCACCAAGCCGTGCTGCGATCGCCTGCTTTCGATGACTCTTCGCTTTAACAGCCACGCTAGATTTCTAGATCAATGTAATCGCTTAGCAGATTATACATTTTCTCCATTGTGGTTTTGGCGTCTTTGTACCACGCTTAATGTGTTTTCCTATGTTTATACCGAAGGGGGCTCCTCATGATTTTGTTGTACAGATGGTACGCTAGAGCATCCTCAGTTAGTCTTGGGGAAGGACGGTACGTCATATTTGAGGCTTAATACCCATAAAATCCATAACAGTAAGTTCCAGCCTGGCTTTCCATGAAAACACGAAAGGAGTTCAGCTTGGTAATGAATTACTGTATTACTATTAGTATAGCTGAAGGATGTGGGCTTCTGCACTGCCAGACAATGTAAGATATTTAATTGCAGGGTTTTTTTTACTCTTAAATAGGAGGTGCTGCATGAGATACACAGCTTAGGCTTTGACGTTGAACTTAAATAACACAACAATGTATTCTTAGTGTATATTTTTTTGTTTTCGGATTCAGATCTTTTTTTTACAGTTTTAAATCTTTTTTTGGGGGGTGGGGGAGTTAATCGTTTCTCTCAGTTGATAGCACACCCCTACCCAAAAGACTGAAACTGAAGAAATGTGATCTGAATGTGAAAAAATCTGAAACAAACTAAAAAAAAATATTTGAAACTGTAGAAAAATAAGATCAAAATCTGGAAAAATTCTACTTAAAAATATGATCTCAAATATCAAAAAAATGAAAATAAAACATTTATTTAAAAGCAATCCAAAAGTGAATCAAAATTATATTTAAATAAAAAAAAACTTTCAAACACTTATTCTTATTTTGAATACATTGTTGTGTTTTTTGAAGCTCAACAACAAAACTTGAACTTTCCATTTCAGTTCTTTTTTTCAGATTTGCAAAACTATTGGCCCTAAATTAGCACCATAGTTACAGTGTAGGGGAAGGCATCGGCAACTGACAGTGATGATAGGCTGCTTTGACATAGCAAAGGCTCACTGCAAGCGACGGCAGACTGATCACTGCGGTGGTGCTGTGATGTCTCTCATCAGCTTCACACTGCTTGTGTTCATTAAGGCTAAATTAAGATCACATGTCAGACATTAAGTCTCGCAGAGAATGTGTTTGAACACCTCTGTGTCAGTACATTTTTACGACAGAATATATGCTAATGTTTGAGATACCAGAATGCTTTCATCTGGAGGCAAGACTGAGAAACCCAAGTACTTTTTCTGCACCCATATGGACAGAGATTTTTACTGTATTTCACTTTCCTGCTAAATAATATAGTGAGTCGCAATAAAATCCTTATAGTAATTAATTCACTATTACTGCTAAGTGTGAGAAATTGGATTATGCGAACATTCGTTACTGTTGACTTCTCTATTGCCTCTATTTTTATTACGATTGTGGTGCCGCACCATCAGGTACGTAGTAGGCACTGTACGTCTTTATAGTATGGTATTCATAGCTGAAATGTCCCCATACGAAATTCCCCATGAAGTGCCACAAATGTCTCACAAATAAACCCACCGTGTTGACTTCTGTACAAATGTACGTGCATCAGGCAACACTGGAATCAAATCAGTCAACTAACCTGCTTTGTTAGAGAAATAGAGTAAATACAACCCTAAAGGTAAATGTCAGAATTCACAAACTGTGTTCCTCAGATGACATTCTACTTACCGCTGACAAGTTCAATAAAAATATTTTTCTCTCCTTTTCTTAACTAAAAGCAAATGCACTTCCTGACACAGGACCTGTTCTGATGGATGTGGCTGGATCGGTGGTTATTGGTGGGGCATAAGAGGGGCCAGCTTTATCATTAGCCAATGATATGTTGTCATTCGGTGAGTGACAGGAGATGGGACACTCCAAGGGCCAATCAGCTTTAAACTGGAGCCAGTGTTCCTGTGGCTCTTCTCTTGTATAAGTCCCTCCATAGTTGTGGTCATCTATAGTGTATAGCAAAGCAGCCTTGTAGCTGTGTAATGTCCGGCGTGTTGACGTTTGATTTGATTTAGTCTGGCTAAACCTGTACCAACATTTTTGGCAGTCCCCTTTGATGTGAGCATCAGAAAATGCTCAGAAAACACTGATCTCTCTCCAATAACCTGTGACCTTATTGCACTTGTTGGTGTTGGCTACAATTAGATAGCTATTGCTTCAAGTTCCTTTTTGCGTTAAAAATAAGGCCAACTTCAGCACCACTTTCTGAAAGTTTTGTATTATTATTAAGTATGTACAGTGGTCCCTCATATCTGCAGGTGATACATTCCAAGACGTAAGGTGGATAGCCGACATGATGGATAACAGTGGACCATCCGCATACGACGCACATAACGTGATTTTCTTGTATATTCATATGGAAAAGCTTAATTGATAAATTATGCACAGTAAGCCATTGCCAACATGAATGAAATTTTAGCCTAATTCTCAGACTGTTTTAGCCTAATTCTCAAGAGACAATAGAAAAATGTCATGTCATGTACCAATTTCCCCATTACTTAGTTTGGCTTTATCCATCCTTACAAAAAATAAAAAACAGAACATATCAAAGTCTCTGATGCTACTGGGTCCAGGACTGGTTTAACTGAGATCGCCCTCAGCCCAAGCCTTCAACACCACTGTGTTTCAAAGCTGGTTTCTTATCACTGCAGTTTATAGGTGAACTTGGATTAATAGTCTTTTAATGGCCCAGAGGGATGATTTCACTTTCCGGGTTCCATATTTTGTGAAGGAACCTCTGTGAAAGAGTGCTTCTTTAAAAAATGGCCCTAAATTAATTTTTGAGGCAGAGGAAGACACTATTATTCCTTCAGGGGAATAGTAAGCTTATAAATAGCTAAATCTAAGGTTATAATTTATTACGATGGCAGTGTGGGCCTGATATGGTCGATTATCATGTGTCCTCCGTAGGAGTTCGCTGCTCTCACCAAGGAGCTGAATGCCTGCCGGGAGCAGCTGCTGGAGAAGGAGGAGGAGATCTCCGAGCTGAAGGCGGAGCGGAACAACACGCGGGTAAGTACCACCCAGCACCCAGGGAGAGGTAGATGGGCAGCTGGCTGGCAGCTCACAGCTCACTCCTCAGCTCCAGGCTCTTCTGGAGCCAGCTCAGGCAAGCCCATATCTGGTTGATGACCAGAAGCATATCCAGTGAACGTGTCACTACCAGACTACCAGAGAGACATATCATATTCATTGCCTGTTTTCATTACCGCATCAAATCTTCTAGGGCCACAACTTCCCAAGGATCACTGATACAAGTCAGAACATCCTTTGTATTTTCTGTTATTGGATTGATTTGTCAGATGGTATGGATGAGATGGAATGATTGCAGGATCCATGCAGAGCTGATAGCCAGTGTTGTATATCTGCAGAGTTTGATTGTCAGTAAAGCAGAAGTGACATGCGAGAAGCATAAGAGCAGTTGAGGCATGTTTAGTGATCTCATCGAATGGCAGTCAAGTCAGGGAATGGGGCTGAAAATTGGGTTCTGATTGGTTAAACAGCATGAGGCAGTGACAAGGGGGCTCAGTCTGCCCATCATCTGGATGCTATACGTGGATGGACAGCTTTACAGATCAGTGTGGTCTTTTAGCAGAATCCATTGCACAACATCTACCTTAGACATCATCATGCCATCGTGATACTTTCTCCGTTATGACACTCCTGCAGTGTTATTCCCGTTTCTCTATCATGATACTCCTCCTCTAGTTCTGGCCTGTTTCTCCATCATGACACGGAACAATGTCATCCCATTCTTCTGTTGTGACACTTCTCCTCCACTGCCATCTTCTTTCTCTATTGTAACACTCCTCCTGCAGTGCTATTCTATTTCTCCATCATGGCACTCCTCCTCCAGCGCTGTCCCCGTTATCCATTGTGACACTACTCCTCCAGTTCCATTCCGTTTCCCCAACGTGACACTGCTCTTCCAGTGCCGCCCCCTTTCTTTGTCATGGCACTCCTCCTCAAGTGTCACCTCATTCCTCCATTGTGCCACCCCTCCTCCAGTGCAACCTATGGCTGGAAGCCTGGGGGCTGCTCCATCAATGGGCATAGACGCCCACACAGAAAACCCCTGAACACTGAAGGAAGCGCCTAGCACATTTTTAAAGCATTATAGCTAAGTCTGCACATTCAGTGTTTTTAATGAATGCCATGGGAGAGCAGCGCAGCAGAGGGAATGTGACGGTTGATGCTTCTGCTAGCCTGGCTGTTCCTGTCTAATAGCATGATGTCCATTTTCATCCTGCTACCTCGCGCTCAGTAGCAAAGGTTTGCTTTAAGTCCTGGCTGAATGTTCTGGAAAATCCAGGGACTGCCACACCTCTTCTGAGGCTGCATGAAGCTCCCTTTCTGAGATTCAATGTGCTCGCGCGCGTGTCCACCTCCAGGGTATTGCACAGACCCTGCCATCTGCTCGCCATCAGCCCGCAGAACATTACCTGTCCAAATTAGACACTGATCATTTCTGTCTTTCATTCTCAAATGGCTGCAGTTTTGTTCAAGATTCTGTAAACAATTTTCCTCCACCAGGTAATAATATACTTTTGAATTATAATATTTACATGGCATTTGTAAAATTTATTTCCTAGAACTTATTTCTAGGGTTCAGTAGTCATTATGAAGTTCTGACCGCATACTGGCTGCGTGTTTGCCCATGCGACTTACATCTCTGCCCCCCCCCCCCCCTCCCAGCTCCTGCTGGAGCACTTGGAGTGCCTGGTGTCCAGACACGAGCGATCACTCCGCATGACTGTGGTCAAGAGGCAGGCCCAATCGCCTTCTGGTGTCTCCAGCGAGGTTGAGGTTCTCAAAGCTCTCAAGTCACTGTTCGAACACCACAAAGCACTAGATGAAAAGGTAGGGAAAAGGTCAAAAGCACTTTTTATACTTCATTAATGTGTTTTTGTGGCTTTAACATTTGTTTAATGTATCATCTGTTTGTTTGTCCGAAAGGACTTTTCAAATGTGATAAACATGAAGTGGTGCAATTTACATAAACAAAGAGCACATGATGCAGTGTTTTTTTTCTAATCATAACCTATGAACTGATGAACCACAGCTATCATGCCCCCAGTGCCCGTGAGTAATTCTGTATATAGGGACCCCCCACCCCAATTAGCATTACCCTGACGTTGAAGGGTAAACAGGTCTGATTGTCCGAAACCAAGGGTAAGGAGGCTTCCGAGTTCTGGGTATCTGCTTCCGGTCTCCCTTCGGGACCCCAGAGTGGTCCACGCAGCGGTGGCTGGCCCATAGGGGGTGCTCAGGCACCGCCCACCCAGATGTGGCGGGGGGGGGGGGGGGGCGGGATATAACTATTTCCACCAAATGACTCTCATTCAACAGTGAATTTCTACCAATAGATTTCCACCAATCATTTCTCATCAAAGCCCCCCAGAAGCGCAGTGAAATAGCCAATCGTGTATGGTTGCTAAGCGAAAATAATAAATATTTGGCCTATCAGCATCGCCGAATTAAATGGTTTCGGGGAGCTGGAAATTTCGCCCCTGCTGCAGAAAAAAGGGAAAGTTTTGGATCGCTCTCAGGTCCGTCAGTCAGAGAGATGCTGGCGATGACGACAGTCGAGGGGCAGCTTCTACCGAATTCGGTGACATCGTTATTGAATCACCCTTTTGCGAGAAGGACGATGGTGGAAAAAAATCCACGTTAAGAAGCTGGGACCCGACAAGCCCGAAATTACTGTAGCTGTAAATGGTTAATCTGTGAAACTGCTGTTTTTGAGAAGGTAATTAAATTATGATTGTGAAATTGTTGTCATTTTCTGACTGTTCATTTGAATGCTTATACTGGACTAAGAAGGGAAATCTATTGGTACGTCAGCCCCACCAAGAATTTTTTTCACCAGCCGCCACTGGGACCACAACAGTTATATAACTGCATTGCTGTCTGTCCTCTGAAGCCCAGCTCTCTTCACTTTACAGCTGGATGGATTTGGCTCTTCTTTCCCCTGTATTTTAGGTAAGGGAAAGGCTGCGGGTTTCACTTGAGAGAGTCTCAGCCTTGGAAGAGGAGTTGACGGCCGCCAATCAGGAAGTAAGGATGGACTGTTTCTTCCTTCTCAGTTGCATGTCTGTCAGTTTCACTTCTCATTTTGCTCCCCAGCCCAACCTGATAGGTCTCAGCTGTGGGAGAGGATAAAGAGAAGTGGATCTGGGCCCTGTACCCCCGCTAACATCCCCGACGTAACAGCCTGCACTCTCGTAGCTTACGGCCTGTCTCTGTTATCTGTCTCTCGCACACTGCCTCCCCACGGAGGCAAAGGTCTCACTTTCTCCCAAATCAAACGGCCCACAAGCAGAATGCAATATCAGGCAGCCATAGTGTTCTTCATCTGCTCAGTTGAGTTTTTAAATCAGGTGCCACAAGACTTTTGGTTGAGATCCCGTTTTACTGATGTCACCCTCCCTGAGCTTTTACATGCAAGTTTGCCATCGGGTACTTGTTGCTGGACAGGATTATAGGACTCACTGTGCTTCAGAGAAGCTCAGGTCCTGTGGGGTGAATCCACACCGAGCTTTGCGGGGTGATAAAAGGGTAAAAGGTCCTACATCAATCCGTAGTAAAGAAAATTGAATAGAACTTGTGCTTCTTTTCTATAGTGTTTTTAGTACGCATTTAAAAAATTATATTGTGCAGAGGTGTTCAGAAAGGGTAAGAACAGTTCAGCTTCAGAAAGTACAAATCCAGGCAAAGATTTTGTTTCAACCAACCCATTGAGTACTCTGTGACTGTTACTCTTTATACTCAAAAGGTATAAACTCAAGGTTTAGTAGAAACAAAACCTTGATCGGGATTTGAACATTTTGAACCTGAACTTTCTATCTCTAATATTGTGTTATTTCTACATCTAGATGTGTTGAGTGTGAATGAAATATTTCAGTCTCAGTTCTGATTTTTACAAGTAAACAAAATTCCTCAATGTACAGCATGTGCCATTGAAATGAGTGCAATACCCACTGATTCACAATCAGATTTGGTCTCTAAAGGAACGCAGTGCTGTCTGTTCTATTACACACGTATGGCATGTGATCACATCTGTGAAACCACTGCAAAAATGTAGTCTTCACCCCCGCTGTGCTGAGGAACATAACCATTATTATAATCATGAGTCATCAGTCATGAAGAATTGAACAGAAAATGGACTGAGAATTGAAATGAAGTAAACACTGTAGACATTCAGAATAGCTACAGTGGGGTCAAGAAGCAGTTTGGCAAAAGCGTAACGAAATTTCTGTGATAGCATATTAAGTCTTTTACCTGTCTTTGTAATCTGAGGAAGAAATGATATCAACCTTAAAAATGAGTTAGTATTTTATTTTTTGCAACAAAAAACAGCCACAGCCCTATATCTGCATCTGCCACACCACCGTGTTTATAATGACAACAAATTATGAATGTATGAACCCTCTCTGATCACCACTAATGCAAAATCAATCGTGCAGCTGGATTGAAGCCACTGCAAAAGCAATTAGGTTTGTGATCCGCGCTACTGTCTGCTGACATCTTCATGAGGCCTGTCCACTGTGTCATTGCGCTTTGGAATATAACGTTAGAATTACTGGGATTTATTTTCAGAATTAGCCTGAGGCTTGCTGTACTAGATGACAGCACGTCGCTGCATCTTTGAGCTGTAAACTTTATCAGTAATGGGATGCATAATAATCTACAGTATGATCTGAGTGGCTTGAGAAAGTCTAATGGCAAACAGACAAAGCGTCTTCTGAAATTTAATGACATCATTGTTTTATTTATGTGGTTTAGTTGGAGAAAATGCATTGAAATAGCCAGGATGTAGAAATTGATGGCAAACGCTAGTCTCCTGCACAAATCCTGTTTTCTGCAGAAGTGTGACACGTCTCTTTGGCCAGTAGAGAGTCTAACTACATCTACATGAGTTATTCGTGTTGTGCCGTATGGACATGCAGGTATTGTGTAAACAAGGAGCGTGTAGACTGCACATTCCAGCCCGACTCCTCGCTACGGAATTCTTGGGAAAGACATTTAAATAGCGTGGGCCTTTTATTATTTCCAGCTGTGAAATGAGCAAAAATTGCTTCAGGTAAAAGTCCTGGCTGAGAAAATGAATTCTCAGCAGTTACTGGGAACCTACTGCCGTGTTTATTCTCCTTTCAAAGTGATGTCTTCCTGCTGGTTATACTACCCGGGTCCCCAGCCAAAGATAATGCACGTGGTGAACACTGTTCGATCCAACAGCTCCTCACAGGCAGCTCAAGTCGAAAAAATCTTAAATGCTGATGCTGTCTGCAACGGATGAAAATAAAAGACGGTAAATGCTTTTGGTACGTTCTGGCTGGCTCAGACCAGGAGTCTCACAAGACTCGGTCATCATGATGTTAATCATCCTGAGCATCACGTAAGCATCATGCCTTACCTTGGACGGACACATATTATAACAGGAGTCACCATTACGCCTGTGAAGAGATGTCTCTTTGATGATCTGATGCTACTTGTAGTGCGCTGGGTTTTCCCAGTGCGTCTCCGACGACTGAATTCTGGGTTGGGTCCTTCCCACTAACCCCTTTCCCCAGATCACAGCCTTACGGGAGGAAAATGCCCGCATCCAGAGGAAAGTGGCGTCCGGGGAGGGGGCAGAGGAGCTGCCAGATAGCGCCGACATCAGCCAGAAGGCCCACAGCAAGGTGGGCCAACCATAAGTCGTTCCATGGGTTTACATGCGGAGTTAGAACTGTGGCTTAGAAATACTCCGTTACTGGCATCTGTATTCCAGACCAAAGTCGAAAGGGTGTGTCAAGCTCATCACTGGCAACATAAAAGGTGAATGAGACAATGCACTATTTAAATGGCAGTCGCTTTAATGAGGTCATTTCCTTTTTCAATAAGCAGCAGAAATCCTGACCCACATTATACTGTACATTATACTTAATGAGCCTCAACAAAGGCTTCAAACGCTTATTTCTTTGGGGCTTAGGTAGGTAAGCTGGTAAAGAAGAAGCAATATTACACCAGGTTTCTCGTGCCGGCATGAAGATACAAACTCTGAAATCCTCAGTCTGAAAGCAAAAGTAGCTTTAATTTTACACCACTGCAGGGGTACTCAAGTGTTTCCCAGTTCAGTCTTCGGGGACCCGCAGACAGTCCACGCTTTTTGCTCCCTTCAGGTGTGGACTGGTTGGATTGGAGCTGGGAGGGAGCAAAAACGTGGACCATCTGTGGGTCCCTGAGGACCGTAGGGACATTGCTCTAGAAGGTTTATAATAATTTCCAGAGGCAGCTGCACCGTCCAGGTTTCCCAAGCTGAATTTGGTCTTTAAGTTCCTTAGTAGAACTTGCAATCATACCTGCAATTCTCTAAATTGCATATAATTATATATATAATGTATGTCAGAGTTGGGATTAGTATTGATTTCCTGTTTTATGAGGTGCAGTTTTGGTTTATGCGCATTATTATTATTATTATTATTATTATTATAATTATTATTATACCCTTAGTTCTTCCTTTTATTATTAAGTTGTTGTGTTCATATTGTTCCTGTATGTCTGCACTAATTCCAGCAAGAAAAATTATTAGTTTATGTACCTGAACAGTGACGCAGAAGCAGCTTTAAGCAGAAGTGGAGTCTTCGTGCATCACTCTCAGACATCAGCATCTTGTCCTGAATTCAGACATAGAAACCTGCTCTGGTCCATTCCAGACCTTCACAGGAAGTGTCATTGACTGGACTGTGGAACCAACCAATCTCAGCTGGCCCAGATGGGTCATCATATAGGGAAACCCAACAGGGTCCTACCAGGTTTCACAAAATGCACCCAGAAAACAATTAACTGGTTAACTAAAGTCCAATTGACACCTGATTTAGAGAAATTCGCTGGGAGCTCTGAATTACAAACCATGTGGGCAAGAATCTTCACTGATTATCTTCAGACTGCATTATAGCCATACCTGTAATGACAGTGACAATGAGGAAGTCAATCCCTATGGTCAGCCCACAGTTCCCCGGAGCCCCATTTATACACTCATTCTCAGTCTTTACTTCACCAAAGTAAGCACAGATGGATTGTTAACATCTGTAGTGGAGGGAATTATCCAAGAAAAGAAGCCCCTTGTTAATGTGAAAGCCAGGAAATTGTGTCTGCAAGCAAGGCCTCCCAACTGGAGCTAAATGAGGCTGCAGACTAATGCTGCAATACAATTGTGCTCAGCAACCATTTTTTGCAATTTGCATATAATATTCCTTCCAAGGTGTGATTTCCGTGTTTGCTTGTCAGAAGCTGTTAGTAAAGTAATACATATTGTTAAGATGATGCCGGGCTTGTAACCACAAAAAGCGTTTAGGTTTAAAGTTTTAAAATTCTGCTGAAAATTATTCTTTTATTTACAGGTATTTATGAGGCAATCATTCATACAATACAATGTTGTCACTGTTTTTGTCCTTGACTTTAATTAACCTTGGAAGGAAGCGGGTACCTGGATCTTTTTCTGTAAACATTTATGGGCCTTGCCTCACTACGAAATATTATATCTTAATATAATTCCTATTGTTCTTCTTTATGATAAGTGGACCATATAAATAAATGACAAAATGATCTCCTTAAATAACACTGAATTTCTATTAGTTGCTGAGGCAGTAATAGGTTTGCATAGCTCTTACTGTACCTGCAGCTTGAGGTATAAGACGGGTCCTATGGCTGCCCAGATGCTCAGACCTTCTGTCTCTCTGTGCTCAGCGTCTGTCCAATGGCGCCATGGAGACCGTCAGCGAGGCCAGCCAGGTGTTGGAGCTGCAGGAGCTGCTGGAGAAGCAGAACTACGAGCTGGCCCAGATGAAGGAGCGCATGTCCTCGCTGGCCTCACGGGTGTCTGAGGTGGAGCAGGAGCTGGAGACAGCCCGCAAGGATCTAATCAAGTCTGAGGAAATGAACAACAAGTATCAGAGAGACATCAAGGAGGTGGCTGCTTCGCTGATTGTTTTGTCACTCGTTTGAGTGGCTACTCTTTATAAGTGAAGAGAAGATGTCAAAACTCACTCATTCCATGGCACGTGTGGATGGGATAAGTTCTCAAATAAATATAAGGAGTTTTTGGAAATCTTAAGATTTCGGTTTTGGTTCCGTAACATATGATGACTTTAGGATATTGGTGGTCTCATCTTAAAAACAACAAAAAATGGACTGAGGTAGTTTTTGAAATTTGCTCTTCAATTGCAAATGCAGGACAAGAGACACGTCCTGCCAAACTGTGTTTGTGCCACTGGAAAATGAAGAGTCAATGAAGAGTCAATCCAGCCAGCTTATTATGAATATAATATATATATACATGAATATCTGCCAATATGGTAGCATCACATTGCAAGTTACAGACAGCTGATCTTCTGGGTTTGAAGAAAAAAATTAGGCAATTTTTCAGGCTAATTGTGGGGGGGGTATATTAGGAGAGGATCACAAAGTACTATTTTATTGTGAGTTATTCTGTGTGCATGGGGAGGGGCGATGGACATGGAAACACATCTGTGACATCAGGTGATGCAATCGTTCAGGCCATGTGTCAGAAGGAGGACATGGAAGAGCGCATCGTCACCCTGGAGAAGCGTTACCTCAGCGCCCAGCGGGAGTCCACCTCACTGCACGACATCAGTGACAAGCTGGAGAACGAGCTGGCCAACAAGGAGGCTTTCCTGAGGCAGGTGAGGAGGCCTCAGTGCTTTTCTCACAAAGCCATAGACTCAGAGAAGGTCTTCTTTTTTTTTGGGGGGGGGGCGTGTTCTCCAAGGATTGTTTATCTATTGAAGGCCCCAACGGCTTGGGTTTGCACAGGACATGTCGCTGACCCAGGTGCCGTTGCTTGTTGCCATGCCGACAAACATGGGCCGCACACTGGATATATTTCAAGCAGAGACGCACCGGGGTCTGGTAGTCCCCCGGGTCTCCTGAAGGTGCTTGTTAAAGAGCCAAGGAGCCCCTACTTGCTACACGCACTGATTAAATAGGATTTTGTATGATTAGTGCAGCTAACCAGTGCCGCAGAAACCGGCACATCTGTCCCCGGCGCAGCGGTTGCCTAGCAGTCGCCGGAAAAGGGAAGGAGATTCCCGACATCAAACGCTGCAGGGTGTTTGATGAGAAGCGTATCACAGAGCTTAACAAGCTTTGAGATGTTGATTAGTCTCATTGCTAAGAGTTGGAGGGATAAAGTAAAAAAAAATTCTATTAGGCATCATCCATAGATGCATTGAATGCAGAGAGCTAGAATTTGTGCAGAATGTCCAACCCACCCACTCCAAGAGAGTAGAGAAGGTTTTAATGTACAGTGATCTTTCCTGATTTTTGTCCCATTTTAGCTGAAATGATGGTGGTGATGTTCAGTGACCCATGAATACTGGAGGCTTCTGTGCTCATCTGTAAACCAACCTCACCTGAGTACGGTGTTGTGGTACTTGAGTCCGG
Source organism: Stomatorhinus ivindoensis (assembly GCA_019775895.2). Classification (NCBI taxonomy): domain Eukaryota; kingdom Metazoa; phylum Chordata; class Actinopteri; order Osteoglossiformes; family Mormyridae; genus Stomatorhinus; species Stomatorhinus ivindoensis. The sequence continues at coordinate 26,162,777 of JABFEB020000060.1, read as the reverse complement.
TCTTGGTCTTAAGACTAATTTTCCCACCTACTCCTTGTCTTAGAATTGAAAGCATTTCTACACAGTCTTGAATTGATCTCAAACTAGAGCTGCTTGGTTTGGAATTTTAATGCAAGACTGTGTTTATGAGTGATAAACTTGCTCATCCCACCTACTCCTCTCAAAGTAAGGGCACACAATAATAAAACAAAATACAATTAATAAAATGAAAATCTTCTATTATTTATATCTGTTGAATTGCCTGTATACTGCAGTTATTTTATTTCATTTACTTTTGGAAAGACTGTCCCAGAGTGCAGTGCTACTTTGGGAATCCCTTCAGAACAGACACAATGTCATTTTCAGTCACTATTTGATTTGACCACATATCTTGCATGCAACCACACTTCACTGCACTGCAAGTTCTAAAATGCTCAGTACAATGGATATTGTTAGAACCAAAATGAGTGTGATTACCATTTATGTTTCACTTGGGTAGTTCTCCCCGTAAACTCCTGCTATAGTTACACAGGCATTAAGAAACCTGCCATTTTCATGGCAATTAGACAAGTTTTTTATTGGTTTCTCTTATCATTTCAGCATAAGCTTTAGACGAAACAGCAGGCATACTCAGAGAATTATTCTTCTTTCTCCGCTTTTCATCCTGACTAGTTTAAAACATTACAGTTACGTGTTAAGGGCTGGGTGCGTGCACGCTACAACTACAGTGTGTGCTGGCTTTACATTTCATACAAACAGTATAACCAGTGAAAACTCGCTTTGACTTATTCGTACAGGGACTCACAATGATAATAGATGAAATGAAAATTTGATCAGCAGTGATACAATGTTGGGTATTTGTGACTAAATACTAACGCTTGAGATCAAAGATTTGTCATGCTTAAATTCAAGTCAAGTGCATCGTTATTGTCTTACCATCTACAGTACATATAATCCACAGCATACAGTAGCCTGAAATAACGTTCTCCTGGACCACTTTCTCTTGTCTTGGTCTGGACCATCCCAAAAACTTGGTCTTGACTCGGACTCTGTCCTTCAAGGTCTTTAATCAGACTCAATATAGATGTTCTTGTCCCTATCACTACTACAGCATTTCTTCAAGGTTGTGCAACCACCTTAGTTGGAATAGGAGTAAACTCTCCCCGTCCATCTGCAGATGGAGGAGAAGAACCGGCAGCTGCAGGAGAGGCTGGAGCTGGCCGAGCAGAGGCTGCAGCAGACCATGAGGAAGGCGGAGACGCTGCCCGAGGTGGAGGCTGAGCTAGCCCAGAGGATAGCAGCCCTCACCAAGGTAACAGCTCCCTCCCTCTTCTAGTCAAAGTCAGGCCTGTTCCCATGCAAGGTGACCATGTTCATATTGATTCTGTCATGTCGCTGTTCCAAGAAAGAAGTGTAGCCAGCTGATTCTCTCTTACCTAATATCTCAGCAGCTGGTCTAATAAGGTAACAGAGTCCACATCGTTTCATCAAGGAGAAACTTCAGGCTGTCCTTAGGACAGTGTTTTCCAACCCAGTCCTCTAGGACCCTCAGACAGTTCACATTCCATTGGCTGGGAGCTGGGAGGGAACAAAAATGTAATGTCTGCAGGGAAATAAAATAACGCATCTCATTTTATACTTGCATGAAGGATATGTTTTAAACTTAGTTATTCATCTTAGAGACGTATAAGATTGTTTAATGAGTCTAAGGTCTGCATTGCACCAGGGTAAGTGGGACTGTACACTACAGGACCTGCGATCTTCACATGGCATATCTGATGTCAGGTGGCTGTGTGGCATCTATGGCCCTGATTGGTTCCTGCTGACCACGGGGCCCTGTCACGTGACTTTGGTCACTCTCCCACGTCACATACACGCATAGGCTGCCCAGTGTTTACATTGTGAAGCACTGATGTCACTTAACAATGGAAATATAAGCAACTGCCTTCTAGCTGTCATATGATTTTTTTCCAGTAATATGAATATAGTTAAAATGAATTTTTGCTAATCGACTCAGTGTCTTAAAGGCTATGGACCGTACCAGATACACACATGTGAGCTAAAGATGCACCTTCACTATCAGATGGAATGGTAGTGCTTTATCAGCAGAGAAACACACATGCATGCATATCATTCCTATCTGTATGATTTTTTAAAATCTAGTTTTTATCTAGTTTTTGCTTTCCCCACTTGGATTTGTTCCTAACAATAATTTAAGATTTTGTAAATGCATGATCTATCAGAGAGCACGCAGTGCCTGTCTGCCTGTCCGTCTCTCTGTCCATCTGTCTGTCTGTCGATCCGTTTGCCCGTTTGTTCGTCTGTCTCCGTCTGTCGCTATGTCCTTCCATCCGTCCGTCTGTCTGTCCGTCCATCCATCTGTTTGCACTTCCGTCTGTCTGTCTGTCCATTTGTCTCTCTGTCTGTCTCTGTCCGTGTCTGTCGGTCGGTCCATCCGTCCGTCCGTCCGTCCGTCCGTCCGCCTGTTCTCCGTTCTGACTCTCGCATTTGTCCCTCTCCTCTCCCCCTGCCCCCCGGCCGGTTAGTCTGACTCAGGCTCCTCTTCCTCTGCCGATGATTATCAGTATGTTATGGAAGCCAAACTCCAAGACAGGACCCCCATCCTTAGGAAGGTAGCTGCACAGGACTTTGCTTACTGGTGCTAATTAAGACTCCATCAGACGTTTGCCCGCCCCTGCCCCCGTTTTTATTTCTGTTTGCCGAAGCCGAGCCCCTCCATGGTCTCCTGCTTCCTCCAGCTTCTGTGTGTCCGTCTCTGTGGAAAGAGGGCAGGTTTGTGTTGGATCTGTGGGGATGTTGCATGACACTGGCTGGTTGACACTCGAAGCCCGTAGCTGCCTCCGACCTGTAAGCAGACCTCCGCAGCCGACGCACCTGTAGCCATGCGGTACAGCTGACCGGGGGGGGGGGGGGGGGGGGGGGGGGGGGGGGGGGGGGGGGGGGGGGGG
>JABFEB020000060.1:26140717-26158796 GCA_019775895.2 Stomatorhinus ivindoensis | reverse complement strand
ACCCCCCTACCGCACCCCAGAATGTCTTAATTCAGGACTCGGAGAGCTACAGAAAACAGCTGGAGGATTCGCTCCATGAAAAAGTAGGTTTACGTTGGACATTTTTAGTATTATGCTTGTCAGCTTAGAGTTATTAGTGAAAGAATCATTTTGGCACTGATTAGAGTGTTTGTAGTAGCAGGAATCACATAAGCAAAACCTTATTGTGCATGTAGGAAATTATATATTCACAGTTACATTTATTTGGCCGACACTTTTGTCCAAAGGCAAGTGAGCCATGTAACACTTTCTACAGGACTGTTGCTTGTCACAGTTTAACTTAATCTGTAATCTTATCCTGAACCTATTCTGCCAACCTCCAAAAGTCTCAGCTGGCTGAAGAGATGGAGAAGCTGAGGTCAGAGCTGGACCAGTACAAAATAAGGGCTGGGTCAATTACGGAGCAAACCTTGTCACGGTAATCAAAGCTCTGTGCTGTACCATACTGAGCTGATTTGTTTGAATGTGTGGTTATATAATAATACAATATTTTCATGGCAATTGAGTCCAAAGCCTTTTGGAAAATTTGAATTATAATTGTAACAATTGCAATGTACACCGATCAGCCATAACATTAAAACCACTGACAGATGAAGTGAATAATTTTCTCTCATTATAATGGCATCTGTCAAGAGTACCATTATGTATCGGGCAAGAGAATGAACAGCCAGTTCCTGAAGCTGATGTGTTGGAAGCAGAAAAAAATGGCAAGAATAAATATCTGAGCAGCTTTGACAAGGACCAAATTGTGACAACAATGGCAGGTCCTATGGGGTTTTCACAGTATGCAGTGCTCAGTGCCCATCAAAACTGTCCCAAGGAAGTCCAACCGCTGAACTGGCAATGGGGTGATGGAGGCCCAAGGCTCACTGGTTCTCATGGGGAGCGAAGGATGTCCTGTCTAGTCTGACCCCACAAGAGAGCTACTGTAGCACAACTTGCTGAGATAGTTAATGCTGGCTGTGATAGAAAGGTCAGAACACAGAATGCATCACAGCCTGCTGTGTATGGGGCTGCATAGCTGCAGACCGGTCAGAGTGTCCATGCTGACCCCTGTCACACCGAAAGCAGAGACAATGGACACGCGAGTGTCAGAACTGGACCATGGAGCAACAGGAAAAGACTGATGAATCAGGTCTGATGAATTAGATTTTCTGTTACATGTGGACGGTGGGGTACGCCTGCATCATTTACCTGCGGAGAGATGGCACCAGGATACGCTATGGGAAGAAGGCAAGTCGGCGGGGAAGTGTGCTGGTCTGGGAAATGTTTTGCTAGGATACCTTGGGTCCTGGCATTCATGTGGATTGTATTTCTCCGCGGCCGTGGCCTCTTTCAGCAGGATAACACACCCAGCCACACTGCAGAAATTGCTCATGAGTGGTTTGAGGATCAGGAGAAAGAGTTCCAGGTGTTGACTTGGCCTCCAGATTCCCCCAGATCTGAATTTGATCGAGCAAATTTGATCGAGGCTCCACCTCGCTCCCAACGTCGTGGTGCCAGACACCACGGGATGCCTTCAGAGGTCATGTGGAGTCCATGTCCTGATGGGTCAGAGCTGTTGTGGGGGGGGACTTAACACAGTATTATTAGTCAGGTGGTTAATTTAATAACTTAAATGTTATGGCTGACTGGCGTATTTCTAAATAATCGACTGTGAAGAAAATTAAAGAAAACTTGTTTGAGTTCATGCAACTACTCATTAGCTCAAATTTATTACAAATTAAAATGAACTCATCTGTTATTGACTGTGCTAGGTATTTTGTGATAGCGTATTAATACCGTCTATGAATATAACTTTAGATAACAGCTATATAGTGTATTTATTTTGATTAATATAAAGCAATAACAATAAATTTTGCTAGGTGAGATAATTACTAATCACAAACGACTGAATCCATTTCCTTAATCCAAAAGTAGAAGATATTTCTGTCAATTGATTTGACTTAAATTAGTGTCCATTTCAGGAGTTCATGAAAACACACCAGTAAGGGAGAGATGAGTGAAGTTGTTTTTTAATGAGTTTTTTAAGCCTTGTGGCAGCATTTCCCAATGTGTTCCTCAGGGACCCATAGACTGTCCACATTTCTGCTCCCTCCCTGCTCGAGAAGAAATGTGGATCTTCTGGCAGGTATCTCAGAGGAAGGAAACACGCTGACTGGCTGTCCCCATAGACAGGGTTAGGGAACACGCTGACTGGCTGTCCCCATAGACAGGGTTAGGGAACACTGCCTTGCGGCAATATAGTATAGATATTTAACCAACTCTTCCGGCTCAGGTCCCACCTGGACACGTCCACGGATCTGCGGTTCTCCCTTGGCTCTCTGGCCGACACACAGTCCGAGCACTACAGGTCAGCCAAGGCGGCCTGCAGGTCAAGAAGAGGCCGTCTGGGCCTCCACAGGGACGAGCCAAAGGTCAGCGTTGAAATGGATGTGGGGGGGCTGTGGGGGGGCTGTCCACTACAGCGGGTGATGCATGAATGCTAGTCACTGAGCATGCAGATGCACTGACTGTACTGTATAGGCCAGTGTTTCTCAGCCCAGTCCTCAGGGACTCGCAAATAGTCCATGTTTTTTCTCCCGTCCAACTCCCAGCACGTCTGTGACTTTGTGGGAATCGCCAAGGACTGGCCTGACAAACACCGGTGTGGGCTATCCTAAGCTATCCAGCCTCACTCCTTTACAAAGCATAATTCATGCAGAGGGGCCAACCTTATTAGCCAATGATATGTTTTGAATCGGTGAGTGACAGAAAGGGGCAGACTGGGGGCCAATCAGCTTTCATCTACCGCTAATGGCCCCGCCCTTGTATACGCCTACTAATGTAGCCGCAGCGTTCCTGTAGTTCCCGCCTGAGCAAGGACCCTCTCTCGAGGCCCCTCTCTCATCCCACCACAGGCCAAGTCACTGGGAGAGCACGAATGGCGTGCGCAGCAGCTGGGAGTCTTGGGCACGCATACCTTTGAGAGCGACACGGAGATCTCGGACATCGACGACGACGACCGAGACACCCTCTTCAGCTCGATGGAGCTGCTGTCCCCTGGAGGTCATTCGGATGCTCAGACCCTCGCCATGATGCTGCAGGAGCAGCTGGATGCTATTAACAAGGAAATCCGGTTAGCATTCTGGGGTGGGGGAGGGTCAATGCTGCCACCTAGTGGTATCACTGTCACAGCCATCTTCAGGGACTTTACTTATTCATTCAAAACCACTGACCTTTTATCTGGTTAAAAAACATGGTCCTTATAACAAGGACTTACTCAAGTTGTTTTTGAGGCACAGAACAAAGAAAGCGATAATATCTTTGTTTTCAGTTTAATGCCTGACTTGTTTTTTTTCCAATCCATCCATTTTTAATTGAGTGAAACCTGCTTATCTCCTGCATATATATTGAAAAACTTAGGGCTGTGTTATTACTATAAATGCAAATATCAACGGATTTCCAGAGAAAGCAGACCATAATAATTAATTTTAGCCTGCTTCCTCCCACCGCAGACATCTTAAACGCATTGTTCAGACTCCTGCCTGGGGATCCCAAGCGTGTAATCTAGTTAACAAGTCGCTAATCAGCCGTGTGCTTGGTCATCTTGAATCAAACGCACCGCTCTGAGGAACTGAAATCCGATGGGCCGAGTCGAGAGGGTGGTTAATTGGCCGTTTCAGCTCTCTGTGAACCACGGACCCTGAGACCACAGGAACGTGGCTATGCTGCTTCAGTCGAGACTCGAATAAGCTGAATCGCCTCTAAGCCTTCCAAGCGGAAAGATCTGCATAATGCAGGAACCATATGCACTGTCAGTAACAGGCAGTGAGAGAATAGTAAAAACGACCAATGGGAGATGGGTGAAAGTAACCAGTGAGAGAATGGTAAAAACGACCAATGGGAGATGGGTAAAAGTAACTAGTGAGAGAATGGTAAAAACGACCAATGGGAGATGGGTAAAAGTAACCAGTGAGAGAATGGTAAAATCGACCAATGGGAGATGGGTAAACGTTGTTCCTGAACACTTCCACTCACAGTTGGCCATGGAATATCTAACAGGGAAGAAATATCACGAAATGACTTATTGCAAATTGCCATCCTATGATAGTACCATGTTTGAATTCACTGAGCTCTTCAGATTGACCCATTCTCTCATAAATGTTTGTAAACCTGACTGCAAGACTGGGTGCCTGATTTTATACACCTCTGGCAATGGGTTTGAATGAAACACCTGAATTCAATGATTTTGAGGTGTTTCCCAGTACTTTCGTCGATATAAAGTACAAAAGAGGGAAAATGTTAAAAGTAACCAATGGGAGAAGAGTAAAAGTGACCAATGTCAAAAGTGATAAACCATAATGACTGACAGCATATGATCCTACCAACCGCAGGGGTCGCTGTAGTACACCAGAATTTCTTAGTGACATGATTTAAATATCATTCTGTGTTGGCCATGAAAATTGACAGCGTACTACAAAACACAAGTAATTCTGAGTATCACATCTTAAGTGCCATTTCATGCTGGTTGTGAAACACGACAGCACTCCACAAAATATGAGCATTTCTGAGCAACGTGACTATGATGCTCCTGAAAAACCTGCCTCTGAATGGTAGCTCTGCTGTCTTACAAAGAAGCATCCCAGCTGACAGACAAGAAGACTCTTTTAAGTACTGGAAGAGCATGAATGAACCAGGACACCCATGAAAACTCAGTAGCACATAAATAGACACCTTATGGTCAGGGTGTTTACAGAAACAAAAGATCACCTTGGGATGTCTGAAACTTCTGCATAAAACTCCACATTAGCATAATTATTCCAGTGCCAGTGTCTGCTGTGGGCGTCTGAAAACTGCGAGACCAGGTTTGAGCTATAAATGTGAGTTCTAGGGATTCCCCCCCCCCTTTTAATTGGGGTCCCACAGGAAAATCTCATTAAGACTGTGCACTGTGATTCCTGTAAGAATTAAAGAAAAGGAGACTATTAAACAAAGGCTCACATTTAATTTTCTGCCAGTTCCGGTGTTTTCTAGAGGGACTGAGAGATACCCAAATGTTGGAAATTCCCCCAGTCAGCTTACTGCTGCTTTATACCCGAAACCCCCTACCCCCCCTTCCCACCCGCAGGCTCATCCAGGAGGAGAAGGAGTCAACGGAGCTGCGGGCAGAGGAGATCGAGAGCCGTGTGGCCAGCGTGAGCCTGGAGGGCCTGAACCTGGCCCGCGTGCACCACCCGGGAATGTGCCTCACCGCTTCGGCCACCGCCTCCTCCCTGGCCAGCTCGTCCCCCCCCAGCGGCCACTCCAGCCCCAAACACACGGCCCGCAGTCCCGCCCGCGACATGGAGCGCATGGGCGCCATGACGCTGGTGCGTTGGGTTCCGCCCACTTTCGTTTACTTGAGCGACCACGAGACTTTTTCAGTCCTTTAGGAATGCTTTAGTGAAGGCAGCCTTTACATGGCAGCCAGCAGATTAACGATGCCTTAACGATGCGAGCAAGTGCCCAGAGTTTAAAGTTGAACTAATACTGAGGCCTGCCTCTTTAATCGCTGCTGCTGCTCTGTTCTGAATCAGTAACTATCATACCAGGTGATGGACAAAATGTGCCTGAGAATTGGTAGCAGCATCAAACTTGAACTAGCGCCCCCTGCTGGGCAAAGAACTCGGATGGCGCGGGCTTGTTCTAGATAGGCCACCACTTGCAGTTCCAGTTCTTCCAATTCTCAGACTTGTTTTGTCCATCACCTGGTATGATACGTTTTCCATCCATCCATATTCTGTAACCACTTATCCTCCAGCCCATCACAGGGTGGGCACACACATACACTCACACACGCACATCTGTGGGCAATAACTCCCAAAAACCTCAGCTTGTCTTTGGACTGTGTGGGGAAACCAGAGTGCCTGGAGGAAACCCCATGATGACACGGGGAGAACATGCAAACTCCACACACGGAACCCCAGCAGAGACCCTGACCCAGGCTGCAGAGGTGTGAGGCAATGGTGACCACTGTGCCAACTCGCATTTGGAAAAGATTTGATTGAAATCACGGATCTGTCACAGTAATCAAAGAAAGTAGTGGTAGTGTGGTCTATACCACCAGTGACCCGTCAACAAGTAAACCATGCTCCATCGGTCTCCACAGTGGAGTCTACAGCTGTGTCTACGCTAAATCGATCACCATGGGTTATAGAATTTCAGCATCTTGCCTTATAGCTCCTTATGGAACATGTTTTTCCTGTAGAATAACAGCTCTGTTCACTCCTTGTTCTGCTTCCTTTCATCCCCACAGCCCAGCGATTTGCGGAAGCACAGGAGGAAGGTACTGAACCGCAGCACAGATGGTGTTTACAGTAAAGCGGATCGCCAGCGCTGCCATGTATTCGTCCATGACGCGTTTCGGGAGTCATCTTTGTCCTGAAAGTTTCACAAAGGGACATCTCAGCGTCAACCCATTTTGCGTTCCCTCCTCAGATCGCAGTGGTGGACGAGGACGGCCGAGAGGACAAGGCCACCATCAAGTGCGAGACTTCTCCGCCGTCGACCCCACGCCAAGTGCGGATGACCCACACGCTACCTGGCTCCTCTCACAGTGACCCTCGCGGGTGAGTCTGGGCGTTTCCCCCTAAAACATACTCAAATGTCAAGACAGATGTCACTCCTTGCTATAGCAGTATCAGCAGTACATGGATATTCTGTCTGGGACCATCCAGGAGATGCAAGAAAAGCTGAAGGTGATTCAGAGGCGATGTTGGGAGATATGATTTTATTCAGGCTCATTTATCATCGTTTACTCTCGATACCCATTTTGCATTCCCGTAGTATCATGATTTCTCACTCGGTGTTGGCAGGAAAACCTTATTTTGTCATATTATCTGAATAATAAAATGCCACAGTGACATTCGCTCTTAATGTCTCAGACAAGATGTCTTCTTCCTGAAGAATGTATTGGCTGAAGCTCACTGGTGTGTAATTAGCATGTTGTCTGCCTGGGTAGGTGAAGCTCCGGGGTTATTAAACGTGAGCCTTCCGCTCCTTGTTCTCCTGTATCTCCTTGCAGCTTGACCATTGCCATGGAGGCCGAGGTCAGTGCCCTCAGCAGTGTCACCAGCAGCCAGGACTCCCTTCACAAGCAAACCAAGAAGAAGGGTATAAAGTCCTCCATCGGAAGGCTCTTTGGCAAGAAGGAGAAGGGACGACTGGGTCAGCTGGGCAGGGAGCTGGGGGGTCCTGGTCCAGGTGGGGGGGACTTCCATTTCTCAGACGCTTTTTCTCCATCACCCGGTACGATACATTTAGGAAAAGACGTGTCACGATTTTTTTCTGTCCGTTGCAGTCAATCGTGAAGATTTTGACGTAGAACTCACCCAGCTCAAGCACCACCGAAATGCAACGATAATGCATTTCTGTTTCCTCCTGACAGGACTGATGCTAGATCCAGAACTGACGGGTCAGGACCTCGCGATGGGGAAGTTGGGCACCCAGGCAGAGAAGGACAGGAGGCTGAAAAAGAAGTAAGCACAATCTCTCACATCTACACTCATCTCAACCTAACATTCAGACTTCTCAGGTCATTCAAGGTGGTTTCGATGACAGTCACGGCAGCTTGATGCATGGCAGTCTGTGTAGTCGGAGAGCTCGGTCACTGTTGCTGGCAAAGACTGTGAGGGATTTTGGTTAATCTTTTAAGGAATCACAAGGGCTTGATCTGGTGCTGAAGTAGAGAGGCACCGTCCTGTTAGGGGAATGGAGCATCTCCCAGTTATTAGACTCACTGGATTGCTTCCTTCTAGATCTCTGCAACAGGACCCCATAACAGGATGGTTAGAGACCACACAACTAGAAACATAAAACCTCTGGTGTGTGTACTATGAATGAACCCCCCCCCCCCACCCCGCTATCTGTAGGTTCCAGCTAAGTCACAGATATTACTTCACCCCTTACATTGAAAAAGAATCCATAATTAAGATTTAAATAAAACTTTGGGTTGGATCTATTTGTATTTTTTAAATATCCCCTATGCTGTAAGACACATGCCACAATTTTTTGATCAAATGATTGATCTGAGCTGAGCTTAATGCAGCTAGTCGAGAACACTCAGATTAACAAAATGTCATTCCAAGGAGCAGAAGTGTTTTCCCTATATAGATCCATATCTTACTCCAACCATCACGCTCATATTTTTTGTCGCTCATATTTGTCAAGTGTTTTAAGCCTGAGGTAGCTACTTATTGGTGCTAAATGTTATTGTTACTAAACATTCTATGACTTTTTCCTATGAATAAACTTCATTCAGGGCAATTCACTGGATCTTGAATAATAAATGGGAAATAATATGTTCTCAGACCTAAGTTCTTTTGAGTCGTCCTCCATTGGGGGTGTCCTATTGATTTCCCAGTACAGGCTTTTCCCATAGTTGTCTGTTTAGGTAAAATGACCCTCCTACTGGAGCCACTCAATACACCTCCAGCCTCCCGCATTCTCCTTCGGAGCGCCGACGCGGAAACGAAAACCTGTCCTGAAAAAACGATTTGCCCGTCCATACACCACCATGTAGTGTTGTCACGACCCCCCCCCCCCAAAAAAAAAACCTTTGGGTTATGTAAGACTGCGTTAAGGTCCTGTTGCTGGAACATTTGGCTACTCGTGCATGACGTGAGGAGCTTTGAGAGAAAGACAGACAGAGAGAGACAGAAAGTGACGGATAGATTGACCATTAATCGTTGAGGGGAAATTAAGGTCTTGATGCATAGTCCTGCGTGGAAGGAAGCTGACTGCTTCCTCTTCCTTTGTGCCTGATTACAGTGTATATGCTCATTAACATTTATGTCTTTTCCATCATTCTCTCTCTTTCCCCCCCGGTCACATGACACTAAGCGGGTAAGTTAGATAGCGGCGCTGCTGCACCCCTGCATTGTTGGCACCATGGCATTGTCCTCTTCCCATCCTTAGTCTGGGCCCTCTATCTCTGTGTCTGTCGGCACTGGTGGTACGCATCGCTGGGCCCGGCACCTGTCAAAGGAGAGCCTTCATTTAATTTACTGTGGTTGGATGTTACGTCGTTCCTATTCCCTCTCCACCCCCCCCAACCCGAGACTTGAACATGCCATGCATCGATTACCTGGGCAGACTCTCTGTGGAATGTCGGTCCCACCTTTCCCAAGATGCATCCTGCTTGTACGGTTCTCTGTGCGTGTTTGTATGTATGAGAAAAAAAAAACGGCACTTGTTCTTGTCCCGATTGGTCCCGGTTGTTGATTTTTTGGTCGCCCGGATGTTTTTGTTAACCGTTGTAACCATTTCTGTTCCCAGCTGTTTTCACTGGACACGGTTTGCTCATGGGAGTTTTGCTTACAGAGAAATATACCGAGGGCAGACCGAAAACTGATTTGTTCGGAGGTAACCAATCAGATTGTGGAGGAGGTGTGTTCAAGCACCTAGAGGAGGTGGATCAACCAATCAGATGTCCTTCCTACTCTAGTTGCTTGGACACACCTCCTCTACAATCTGATTGGTTATCTCTCTAAACCAATCATTTTTCGTTTTCGTCAGAACATTTTTGCATAACTAAAACTCCCAAGAGCACATGATTTAGATGCAGACACTGGTGAAACTGATTATTCAATACAAAATGCCCATCATCATTGTTTAAAAAAATCAGTTTCGGTAGAAAAAGCAGTTTCCACGCAGGAGAAACTTGCTCATTAAAACCCATAAGAAGCCTAGTTTGCAAAACGCACAGGAGCTAAATACACCAAGGACTTTTGACAAAAGCTGGCAACCATTATTAATCTGCTTAAGGAATCGACTGCAGATCTTTGTTAAGGCCACTGCTTCAAGCAGAGTTACACATGGTGAGGCTCCTGGTTTTTAAATTACTAGTACTAATACTGACCCCTCTCCTTCTACTTGACATTGGGCTTGTGACAGTCACAGGATTCGGTAATGCAAGCTTTCAGCACCGTGCTACACCAGTCAGGGGACAGCAGGGGGCGGGCTTCTGATCAGATGCATCTCTCCTTATTCCTCTTGCTTGAAAAGGCGGCTTGGAGAGCTCGTTGCATCTCCAGCAGTATAATCGCTAACGAGCCAAGGTTTACCAGGGGACCGTCGTTCGGTTCTTTCACCCACGCAACATCTCAGAGGCGCCGTATTTAGTGCTACTGAATGGAGGTACCTCACATTCAGAATGTGATTCATAATAGAAGTATCTGCGCATCATAATTTCATTGCCAGAAGATGGTTTTTATGAAATGAGGTTTTTATTGAAAGGTCTCTCGACAGTCATGTGATTCTCCCCATTGCGGCATCTCCCTCCGTGTGATTGGCTGCAGTGCCACCTGGGGGTTGTCTTTCTGCTGAGAAACACCCCCCACCTCCCTTCATCAGAGTGATGAAACATGGCACGTGTGTTCCTCCCGCTGTGTCATGCTGATGCTCCGCCCATGACGCCACACCCATGTCTCCCCCCCCATCCAACAGACATGAACTACTGGAGGAGGCGAGGAGGAAAGGCCTGCCTTTCGCCCAATGGGATGGCCCCACCGTGGTGGCCTGGCTGGAGGTAGGCCGCAGGCTCACCCACGCACAATGCAAACCAGGCCACTCCTCTTAATGAGCCCCATAAATGATATTATAAACTTTTAGTTATTTCTTGAGTTCTCAGCATTTTTTGCTGTTTAATCATGCTGCTGGGGATTATTGTGCTCTAGAATACAGTATAAATTATCCCAAAGTTTATGATTCCTCATAGTTGAACAGTTTCTATTATGAACCACACAGGAGGCGCTGACAGTTAGGTCTGCAAGGTGTTGTACAGACAGCCTTTGTTACATCTGTCGTTTACATATACAGTCAGTCAAGCTACAATGCATGACATCACACCTCAAATCTGTTTTAACACAATTAAAATATTAGTATCCAAATCCAATACATCACATTTGTATTGGCATGATTTTCAGTCGAAGGGAAAAGAATTAAGCGAACTACAACACAATATGGTCTTAGTAAGAAACACTACTTGCACACAAAAACAGCAATCGGCAAGTGAACGATAGTGATGTCCAAATCACGAAGGAATCTTTCCTTTGAACTGCTTCTTTTCAGTGAATCGGTTGAACTGATTTTCATATCCAGAAAATATGAAAATCCCCACATAACTTAGGTCATCCCCACATAACTTAGGTCAAAGTCTTAGATTCTAAAAATATTTGACAAATTAACATATAAAAACACACAAGTAGTTTATTACTATTATAAAATTTATCATTGTCCACTGTTATTACTGTTTTACTTTTTATTTAATTGTCATTATATGCAACTTAGAAAGTTTGTGAGTCACTTTACCTTACAGAACTGAGATGTTTATGATATCATTTATTAATATATACTTATTATTCCTTATGTATAATGCATAACGGCCGCTGGTATCATTCCTTATTTATTTTATCTGGTTTGGTGTTGCATTCCCTGAACCGTATTTTTCCCCTCAGATAATATGCAGTTTTAGTGAACTTGAGGCTTTTAGGAATGCATTGGTTGCATCGCTGCAGGACTGACTGTAGCTCCTGCTTCCATGGACAAATGTAGATCAATCTAATCTCATAATAACTTTTCTGTTGCCCTTGAATTGGCCTCAAAAATAAGCTTATTTCTGTTATTCCGTAAACAGTTTTTACTTGCATGAGTGTGGAGAACGATGACATGCATCCTCACATGCATCCTTCAGACTTGTGGCAATAAATACAAGATAATAAGTCGGCAGTTGGGCAGAGAAAACTCCACACCTGCTCATGCAGAAGACACAGCGTGGCCAGCAGAATGTGGGAATAGTGTCAAACAAGTTCCGTGCATAATTAGCTTTTGTTGAGGATTGTATTTGCTGTAATGTAGCATGTCTTATGCCTAGTTACTGAATTCAGCAGGTCAGTGATGTCCGACCTGTGATGCCGTAATTGTACTATGTGGTTAATTATGTTATAAAGCGGTGTCACAGAAGAAACCCATTTGCTATTATGCATTTCTAGAGCAGTATTATTGACCTTTGCTGCCACCTGCTGGCAGAAAACATTCTTCCAGGCTTGGGATCCTAACCTTCTTCTGACCCCGGTCCCCTCAGTGGATAGACAGAGCAAAAATGTGGCCTACATTAACATGAACATTAACTACATTAACCTGTTTATTTATGAATGAATATAAATGACCCTATTAACCTGTTTATTTACTTTGACGCTTCCAATACAAAAACTACAAACATTATTGATTGAGGCTTATAATTATAATTTTTTTGCATCTTATTTCTGTTTCACTTCGCATATTTTTAAGGTGTCTGTATATATAGTTCATGTAAGTTGCTTATCACTATGATAAGTGTGGATAGTGTTTATTTTCTTGTTTTAATGCAGGTATTTAACGTACAAAGTGTAGCGAATTAAGTGGGACAGTCACAGTGTCTGCATTGCAGTGGAGGATATATAATCATGATCATACAAATGAAAAAAGAAATGGACAAATTACAATATTACCGCATGCATCACCATTGCCCTGGATAACTTTAGTCACACTGTATGTGACTGTGCTCATTAACGTCGTGCATTTTCAGCCTGCATCACGTTAGTCTCTGTTGTCCCAGCAGGACACTGGGACAGTAGCATTTGAGCTGAAGAATGAGTCTGAATGACAACCAAGAGAGCACTTTACAGTGATTATTTATCAATAGTTTAACTTAATACTGGTTTGCGTTTATATAAAATTTATTTATAGACATATTTTATAACATTTCACAAAAGTAGTTTGTATATATATCTCGATATTTTCCAAGAAGTAAGCTGAACGTTTGATTGTAAGTCAAAGCCACATATGAGATACTTACTAATTTATTAAAATGGACAGGGTCAAAACATAATGTCCATGCAGTTTGTAAATATGCATCTGCATCTGAGGAGGCTTCAGGTTCACTATGTCGGCGTGGGTATCGTAGGGTGTGGAGATGCCTGATAGGGTTAATTTAGTGTTCTGCATTGGTAGAAAATTGGAAACATTTCAATCATGTCGATTTATAATAAAACACCATCTCACATCAAACTTAAAAGTGTCTTACTAATCAATAATTCAGTCATCAAGTATAACGATATAGCGACATATAATAATGAATCACACGTTAATTGATAACTGATTAATTGGCCATCTAAAGGAATGTGTGACACAGTCTCATTAGGGCTATCTCTCCCCCCCCCAACCACCCATCGTGCCGTCATAGCTCTGGCTGGGCATGCCCGCCTGGTATGTGGCAGCCTGCCGCGCCAACGTGAAGAGCGGCGCCATCATGTCGGCCCTGTCGGACACGGAGATCCAGCGGGAGATCGGCATCAGCAACCCGCTGCACCGCCTGAAGCTGCGCCTGGCCATCCAGGAGATGGTGTCCCTCACCAGCCCCTCGGCGCCCCCCACCTCCAGGACCGTGAGTCCCCAAGCGGCCTGATGGCCCAGTGCTTGTTGCACCACGATGGAGACTTATGTTTCCTATTACCATCTCCACGGGAGCTATTACGGTTGGTCTTTGAGTTGCCATAGTAACACCCGATAAATTGCCCGCTCTGTTGCAGTGCAAGCCGGCCGGCGCTCTGCCTACACTAATGCGTATCATCGGCGCACTTGAGTCAGGCTTTGCTTCCCTTAACAAGCAGATGTGGTCATGATGGCATGCCAGTGGATTGCATGGCGAGCAAAGTACAGCACGCAGCACAGTCCCTGGGGAAGCGATTACATGTGTGGCCCATTCCTGGGCCCTCGTGTCATGCTTCAGTTCCTGCCTGGAACAGGAACAACTAAATGGCAGCCATCCCCATACTGAAATCGTTTTACAACCACGAATAATGTAACCTTGAGTTGCTTGGGTGTAGATATTACTGCCATTAACTAGGATACCATGTGTAGGTTACAGGCAGAAATTCATTCAGAAGGAGAATATACCAGTGATATTTATCTGTGCTTGGGTGTAGATATCACTGCCGTTAACTAGGATACCATGTTTAGGTTACAGGCAGAAATTCATTCAAAAGGAGAATATACCAGTGATATATATCTGTGCTTGGGTGTAGATATCACTGCCGTTAACTAGGATACCATGTTTAGGTTACAGGCAGAAATTCATTCAAAAGGAGAATATACCAGTGATATATATCTGTGCTTGGGTGTAGATATCACTGCCGTTAACTAGGATACCATGTTTAGGTTACAGACAGAAATTCATTCAGAAGGAGAATATACCAGTGATATATATATGTGCTTGGGTGTAGATATCACTGCTGTTAACTAGGATACCATGTTTAGGTTACAGACAGAAATTCATTCAGAAGGAGAATATACCAGTGATATATATCTGTGATGGCTTATTATGATTAATCTCCTCTGGGGAATAAGGTGAACCTGTGGCATCTCAAGTCCTGATCTTAGCTTCTCACAGAAACACGGTGAGGCCTTACCCGGCTTCTATGCCGACGGACAGTCCATATTTCTTGTATGGCACAAAGGTGAACTTGTTAGAGCTTGGTAAGAGACCAGAGGATTCTGGGAAAAAATACTCTAGCTGCTCATAACTAGGTGCCTCCCTGGAGGCTGCCTTTGGCTGTATCATGTGCCCTGTAAGCCAGGGATAGTGTCGACAGTGCAGAACATTGAGAGCAGGCAGGTAGCACATTTCTAGGATACCATGACACATTTCTAGGATACCATGACTCAGAAGACTTTACAGATGGCTTTGGCGTTTAGAGGACATGGCAGCTTCCGAAAAGCAATTCACAGCAGAGGGAGGACTTGCAATTTACATGTGCTCCTTGGGATTCAAACCCATAAACCTTTGCATTGCTAGCAGAACGCTGTACCTGTTCAGCGACAAGAGCTAGCATTCTGATTTGTGGTGTATTATTGGTACGTATGCTCAACTTGACCGAACACCAGCTTATGCTAATAGTTTGAGCTGCTCTATACTGGTCTTCCTGCTCGTCCCGTATTTGCACTTGATGCTTTGTGTCTAACCCTATGACTCACTCAAACGCCGGCACAGCCGCTTGTGGTCCCGGACCCTCGCTCTGCTTACCTTCTGACCTTTCTGCCGTAACGTCATTGGCTTACAGTGGTGCTGCTCTTCTTCTTTAACGCTGCTTGACCTGCGCGGATCACCGCTGTTGCTCGTGGGGGCCCTCCCCATCCCGGTAGCCCTCGGGCAATGTCTGGGTGACCCACGAGGAAATGGAGACCCTCGCAGCTCCCACCAAAATGGTCAGTGCATAGCCCCTCCCACTGAGAAAGTATATAAAGGATCTATCTGAGGGTGCCCCCCTACCCAGAATCCACAGCGTGGTGTATTAGGTTTTGCATCACATTAAAATACACAGAAATAACCACATTACAAATATAAAACATTTATACAAAACATTGCAAAATAGTTAAATATAAATACAAATGATTTAGCAGGTTTGCATACCTCTGCACGGGTGACATAGAATTTGCGAGATTTAATTTGCATGCAATTTGCATGCTGTGGGGGAAATGACAGCCCTGCCAAATGTAAGAATAATGTGTGTCCAATCTGCAAACCAAGAGAAACCTGTCTGCCGGGTGTGTGATGAAAGAACCTTTCTGTGTCTTTACGTCTGTGTTTGAAATGGCTGAATCCTCCAGGCTTGACTACAGCACTCGGTGAGGAATCGCGACCACGAAGTCAGCATCCGCGGAATCGGCCATGTTTAAGCGTGCAGCCTGACCCTCTCTGTCTCGTTTCATGTTTTGAACACGCCCGCCCTCATGCCGCAGAAGTCCGAGTCTGAGGAGGGAAGCTGGGCGCAGGTGAGCAGGTGGCTTTAGCTGTGCGATTTATAAGGCAGCACTGGCAATGCACTGCTGGTCTGAAATAACTGGCGGACACACTGAAATGAACAGTACAATCAGTAGAAAGCCCGGTTACTGCTGGGAGGTATTAGTGGCCCAGTAATCCCCAGGTAGAGCACACTCTAGTACCAGGTACAGGGACGGTTCTGTAAGCAGCTTCTGTCCTTACTGAGGCTACATGAGAATGTGGCTTAGACAGGACACTGGGAGGCAGGAGGCTGAATTCAAATTCAGTAACCTGGCGTTCAGCAACCTGGCGTTTGGTAGCCCGGTGTTCAGTGGCCTGGCATTCAGCAACCTGGCGTTTGGTAGCCCGGTGTTCAGTGGCCCGGCATTCGGTAGCCTGGCGTTTAGTAGCCCGGTGTTCAGTGGCCCAGCGTTCGGTACCCCAGCATTTGGTAGCCTGGCCTTTAGTAGCCCAATGGTCAGTAGCCCGGCGTTCAGTAGCCCGGCGTTCAGTAGCCTTTTCTTGGTTGCTTGACTCATTTAACTCTCATTCTCGTAGTTCACTTGAATTTATCTAGAGAAGCCTGGCAGGTGATGTATTTAGTAGAAATGCAAGGAAAAGACGTCTGAAAAATGAAACCATTTCAAAACAGGACACAAAAAAGTTTTGTCTCCAAGTGAATGTTTAGGGAAGCCAGAATCCATCTGAAAACACAGGCAAATTGATTGTTTAGGGGTATTGAGTAGGCATTAAGAAAATATTTTTAGATCTGAATTGTTCACTTACTAAAAGAACTGTCCAGTGTATTGGATTGTGTTGCCCTAAATCACAAAGAACAAGGTGCCAAGTTAGATAACGGCCCCATACATCAATGTAGACTGAAGCTTTAGGTCTGAACCCGTGTGCTGGAGGTTCACAGGAAGTCCACCGACACTTAGGAGCCACTTGGAGGGCCTGGAGAACTCGCTGTACTCGCAGTTGGCCTACAGGTGGCATCTGTCCCTTTCAGACCCTGGCATACGGTGACATGAACCACGAGTGGATCGGCAACGAGTGGCTGCCCAGCCTGGGACTGCCGCAGTACCGCAGCTACTTCATGGAGTGCCTGGTGGACGCCCGCATGCTGGACCACCTCACCAAGAAGGACCTCAGGGTGCACCTCAAGATGGTCGACAGCTTCCATAGGTATTTCCCTATCATTGTTTGAACGTGGGTCACATGCGTAGTCAGAAATTGGGTCTGAAATTGGGTCGAGCCTCGGCCTGCGCTTACTTCTGTCAACCTCTTGGGGTCCTCATTCCTCATTCCAACAGGACGAGCCTGCAGTATGGGATCATGTGCTTGAAGAAGCTCAACTACGACAGGAAGGAGCTGGAGAGAAGAAGAGAACAGAGTCAGCACGAGATCGGAGGTGTGTGGCGTGTGACTGGTGGCTCCGGGACCGGACTCTACCATCTCTGACCACCGGGGGGGGCGGGCGTCTCTATCTCTCCCACAGATGTGCTGGTGTGGAGCAACGAGCGCGTGATCCGCTGGGTGCAGAGCGTCGGGCTGCGTGACTACGCCAACATCCTGCAGGAGAGTGGCGTTCACGGTACCCTCATCGCCCTCGACGACAACTTCGACTACAGCAGCCTGGCTCTGCTGCTGCAGATCCCCACCCAGAGCACGCAGGTGAGGAAGTCCCACGCGGACGCCAGGAACCCCCCAGTCCGCAGTGATATAAGGTCTCTGTAAGAGGCCTCAGTCTTTACATTATTAAAGACAGAAGAGCAAATACCTGTTGTAGTCGCTTACCCCCCCCCATGTACACCCCACCCCCAGGCACGCCAGATTCTGGAGAGAGAGTTTAACAATCTGCTGGCCCTGGGCACGGACCGCCGGCTAGATGAGGTGAGTCGCACTGAGGGACTACGGTGGTACAACAGCCGGGCCTAGGAACCGGTACCGGTGTCAGGCCTGTGATGTTACCAGGAGTGGGATGGTGTCGGGGGAAAGGCTGTTAACAGAGGAAGGGGCGAACTCTCTCTGCAATTCGGGGGGGGTGGACATCATCCTGAGCCGACCCGTTTCCCCTGGCCCCCGCCACAGGACTTCCAGCGTGGCTCGGCCTGGAGGAGACAGTTCCCCCCTCGGGACGTGCACAGGATCAGCATGATGCCCGGCTCCGCCGAGACACTGCCGGCCGGATTCCGGCTCACCGCTACATCAGGCTATTCC
>JABFEB020000060.1:26110655-26140672 GCA_019775895.2 Stomatorhinus ivindoensis | reverse complement strand
TCTCCCAGGCATCTCACACAGACAGCCTGGCAGGGGGGGGGCATCCTGACAGTGTCCTTGTCATTCTCTCCCTGCTGGGGGCCACATAGCCCTCTACGAGGTGAGGGATGACAGTCCTGATGACTTGTTTTTGGACTGGGTTCAAGGTCAGCCATCTTGGAGTAGCCCGCCCCCCACCCCCCCCGAGTCAGCATGGTATTCAGCAGTTTGGCAGACACGTTAACCTGAGACATCCTGTCGCTCTAGCAACGGCCAGTGTGAACCGTCAGCCCGTGTTTTTCGTGTTCTCATCTCTGATTCGCCACTGCAGAAAGCCCCGCCCCCCTTTCAACAGCCAAGCGGCGTGCCGTGACTTCGTCTGACACTCTCCTGCTTGCAGTGTGCCCGCCTCCCCCAGTCACGCCCCTCCTGTGCGACGCTGCATACTGACCCGGTTCTGTCCCCCACAGCGGGTCCGGCCACAGTGCAGAGGCTGGACAGCTCAACCGTGCGCACCTATTCCTGCTGAGCAGCCAATAGGAGCGAGCCGTGCTGAGCCCTGTGAGTGCCCACGACGTCCCCCGTCACGTTCGCACTGTAAATAGCCGAGGTTCAGGTGTCTTTTGTGGATTGTATATACAGTACTATACAAAAGCCTTAGACTGTCAAAGAAAATGATAAAAGCCATTTATCTAGATAGTAAATGTATACTTGCTGACTTTGTAATACTATTTAAACATCAGACCACATGTAAAGTAACATTACAAGAAAAACTAACAAGAATTTTGTTTCCAAAAATGTACTGATATCTTGCTGGAAGGTTAGATAAGCACCACTTCAGGTCCCAAACCTCTCCTCAGGGGCACCTCAGCCGTCCCATGTGTGTTAAATTAATCACCGCCAGCTCATTAATTAATTAACTTAATTAGTTAGGTACTGACTTATAATGTCATAGTTTTACACCAACAACAAAAAATCATTTAAACATCATTTTCTTTAACTGCATAAGACTTTTTCACAGTACTGTATGCACTAAATTTAAATGAAAAATCGACATATGAACTTTAGTTTGTTGTATGTTTCCTCTGGAACGTGTTCTGAATAATTTAATGGATGAGGTCTTGGAAAAGTGTGCTAACCCTTCACTGAAGGCTTCTGGGTACACGGCAAATTGGCAATATATGTGATTTTAAAGAATCTAAAGTCCCTTCAATCTGCAGCTTAGTAACATCACTACTGCACACAGAAAGGTGTCTATGCAACTGCTGGCACAGCTAAACATGTCCAGAAAAAGGTCACAAGTAAAATTGGCATCCCACCTAAGGGTTTAAAAACAGCGTACAGCAATGACACGTCACTGGGTGACTGACTGACAGCACCACCCCCACTCCTGTCCACCAGGTCGAGACTCCTCGGGCTGGGGAGGGCGAGCGAGTTTGCCGGAGGTCCGGCGAGACACACTGCCAGGGAGCGCCCCCTCTGGTGGGCACGGGCACAGGCCGGGCCAGATCTATGCTCCCACTGCCGACTGCGGCCTCTCTCCAACTGCCCTCCGTCAGCATTCCTACCCTTTTCTCGTAACTAGTCATACAGTACATATGCTTTAACGGAACCTATAGGCTATATGTAAAATAATATAAATATGTTTTTATATATAATACATATAAATGGGAAAAAAAACTTACTCAAGCGTGTGCATATAATATTCCAGGATGCCATTTAAATGTTGGAATAATGCTGCTATTTGTACCCTACTTTCCATGAAGCTGTTTTTCTTTTTTGTATGTTAATGTTTTTGATCCCAGCCCGCCGGGTTTGAAGTACATCACGGCGATAGCGCCACCTAGGGGGGTATTTTAAAATCGGCTGCGTCGCCCTGGCAACGGTGACGCGGCTCCACCTTTATAACTGCGAAAGCCAGCCTCCGCTTTCTGTAGGCGTTCCACCGGCACAGAGGGATTCTGGGAAAAAACCAGAAGCACGTTGTCAGAGCCTGAGCTGACAAGCGGTGGTATTGACACTGATTTTTTATTAGAAATGAAGTGATTCGGGATATTGAAACTTGAATCAATAGTCTGTAAGCGAGAGAACACGCGGATGGCGGAAAGCTTCTCGACCAAGCTGGCCTTTTTGTTATGGATCACACTATAGTCACTTTATCAGCAGAAATATCTGAAAGACAGTCAGAACCTCGCAGTGCATCGTTGACCAGGGCTATTGTTTAATTTCTTTTTTTTCTCTCTCGATGGACCCAGTGCTTGCTGTGATTTCCTCTGGTGTATCTAACTGTCAGCTGTTATTTTTTAACGTAGAAGTGTTGAGCAGAGCTGGGGAGACCCCCTTCCTGATTACGACCCAAGCCGTCTTTTAGTTATTTCTGCCACTAGACCTGAAATGATCGGTTGTAACACTCTGGGTTTGCACGTATGGAACGATGATTTGTGTCCATGATTATTTATCACTAACTGTTTTATGGCCAAGAATGAATTGTGATTCGACCGGTTTTCGTTGTCAATAAAGATAGTGTCAGTAACTGGCAGTGACTCGTTCTGTTATGTACAATTCAAACCACCACAGGGTGGCGCTACAGCATCTTTTATACACAAATATTCGTCTTTTCTATACATACACACGCACCGCTTGGAACATTGAACAACTAAACAGAACAATTTATCTGGAAAGCAAAAGACCATTAGATGGCAGAATGTGTAGTTTTATACTAAAACGAGAGTTCCTTACGGGAACCAGCTGCTTGTGTCTTTAGGGTACCTGAGCAGCGCGGACTTCAAGAAATAGAAATGAGTTAATTTCCTCGTGAGACAGGCTATGAAGTTACGCTTCACAGTCCTGCACGGTTGGCTTAGCACATGCTTTTGGCCAAGGTAAAGGCCAGTAGAGGAAGATCGTGAGAACATGGTAAGCGACAGAACGAACAATGAGAATGAGACTGGCCTGCTCTCCACTGCCTAACAGACCTGTGGGTAGCAGATATCGCAGGTAATTGGAAACATACTGCCACACCAAGTCCGTGTCAAACAATGTCTGATCCAACAGATTAAATAAACTGCATGTTGAAAGGCCTCTGCCAACAAACAGGCATGGATTAAGGAAAATAGTGAACGAATGAATGACGGTTGCATTTATATAGCGCTTTTCACCCAAAGCACTTTACTTAGGCAATGGGGAACCACTTCAACTGCCACCACTGTGTAGCACCTACCTGGATGATGAAGGTGGCGAAGGAGCAGGAGAGAATTCGCCAGTTAGATGATTAGGTGGCCATGTTTATCCAGGACATCAGGATACCACCCTTACTCTTCTGAAATATGCCCAGGAGTCTTTATTTGGGACTTCTGAGAATCAAGACCTTGGTTTCACATCTCATCAGAAGGACGGCACCACTTTTACAGCACAGTGTCCTTATCACTGCACTGGGGCATTGGGATCCACACTGACCACAGTGAGAGTTAATCTGCTGGCCACACCAACACCTCTCCCAGCAGCAACCCAGCTTTCCTAGTTGGTCTCCCACCCAAGTACTGGTCAGGCCCAAACCTGCTTTCCTTCAGATGGATTCCCGAGTTTGAACTGCAGGTGTCCCTATTCACACATTAATGCTGCCAATATATACTTGTGACCCTTCATACTACAAGCAGCCGTCCTCCAGTGACAGAAGCATCTCCCAGTAGGAATAATCCCCATCCCCCACTGCTGATTTGTCACTGCGCCACTCCCAGCACCCACAGACACCACTGTCTGCAATGGGGTGAGACCTCATAGTGAGACTGAAGCGCGGCAGTCACGTGCATTCAAAACTGCGAAACGCAGCGCTAAAGCTAACCGCAATACTAATCATGTGCATTTTAGTGGAGGCTGCATATATTAATATTAGCTAAAGATTCTGTTAAGTAATAGTGCTGCTACCTCCCCAATTTAAGCTAAGATATACAGTATATTAAAGCTAACACGGTAGCTCTGATCAGCGCTGGATTTAGTCTCCTTTCATTTTGTTAGACTGTTAGCTCCTACATTAACACAGACACTCGTGTGGTTACGATGGGGTTACATTTGTAAGGTAAAAATTCATTATAATACAGTACACCTAACCTAACAAATGTCCTAGCCTAGCCTACCTCAAACATGCTTAGAACACTTACATTAGCCTACAGTTGGGCAAATTCATTAACACAAAGCCTGTTTTATAATAAAGTGTTGAATATCCCATGTAATTTATTGAATAATCACACCCATCATAAAGTCAAAATATCATGACACGGACTATTGTAACCTGGCGAGTGTCTGAACTGACCCGACAATGGCAGGTCATCGTGCACACTTTAAACAGGATAAAGCCCCTCTAACCAGCTGGCTGTAACCACTAACCCCACCCCCCCATCCCACCCCCTTAGCAATCACTTGAGTCACTCCAGGTTAAAAATAGCCATGCTGGACTCCCACACGCAACAGCCTTTGTGTTCAAGGCAGTGGTAAGCATTACGAAGGAGAAAGAGTAACACGCTGAACATACAGAAAATGGGCTTTGGGCATTCAGAGGGCCTTGTCTTTTAAAAAGGTACAGGTTGGTTTGGGTCAAACAGCACAGCCAAATCTGGGTCCCGTCAGAGGAAGCATCCAAAGTTCACAGCAGATGACGGCTGATTTCGCTTTAGCCCGCTGCATTTCAGTACATTCATGCCAAGACATTACTTGTGAATGGTGACGCCCCCCCTCCCCCCGCCCAAGACTGAATTGAGAAATATTGTGGCAATTAAACCAATCACAACACAAGCCTCGACTCTGTGACTCACCACCCACCAAGGATGAATCTAGGCCAACTGCGGGACTGCAATAGCCTAGAGAACAGATGAATAAAACAGGATATGATGTCGCCCTCTGTTTCAAACAGCATACTTAATATAATGAGGCACAGTACTAAAATGATTTGCTACAAATGAAATCTGTTTGCCAAAGAACAAAGTTATAAAAATAGAAAACAAAAACAAATAGTCTGTGGTCTCTGAAAACATACATTTAATGGAATAAATGCTGTTCCAGTCCAATAAAGAGATAAAGACAACCAGAGGGAAAGATATACACACACACCCAGGTTAGTATTTATATATTTGTGGGGACTCTCATTCATTTCTATGGAGAAACCTCTAGTCCCAACATGACAAACCACACACACACACACATGCATACACACACGCACACACACACATGTTTTGTACCCAGCTGCATTTGGCACTTTCTTTTTAACCAAGTGTCAGGCTTTATCGGTCAGCACCCTGACTCATCTTCCCCATTTTTATCTAAAATAACAGCAATTAGTCTCCATTTTCACCTTTTGTCCACACTTCCTTGGAGTTTTCCAGCCCCAACAATTCGAAGTTCTACATGGGTGTATACTTCTAAAAACTCCATTTTAGCATTTCAGTGTGGATGGAAATACGTTTGTGTGGATGGAGATCATTTCATGTGGAAAAACTCAGCTTTCAAATAAAAATGCAGCACCATCGATTATATAGGATGGGCCAGGAAACTGCTAGAAACAGGAAACCATACACCGTGAGGGGTGTGAGGCACAGTGCACAACATGGAGCTGTAAGCAGGTGTTATTCAGTTCCTCGGTTTACCAATAAAACACAGCCTCAGTGTTTATAAAAGGCGTAGCACAGGAGGGACTCAGCAGTCCCTGCATGGCCTCCATACTTTACATAAGAAAGAAAGGCAAACATCCAGCTGTCACACAATGAGACGTACCGAGCTCCAGAACAACCCAGCAGAGGACAGCCAGGCATGAAATATCACATCCTAACCAAAGGAAACATCACCCTGAAGAAAAGATGGAATGGAATAAAGGAAAGAGTTACACCCTGTGGGGGTCACCGTGGATGGGGTAAAACCAAACAGGGCACTTCCATTGACAATCTCACCCAAGGGGCGGGGCCTCAGGCAAGCTGACCCAAGCTGAAAGCTGATTGGCTGCCAGAGTGCCCTGCCCCTGTCACTCACCAGTTTAAAACATATAATTGGCTAAAGATAAAATTGGCCCCACTCTCTGAATTATTGTCTCTCTTATGCCCCCCCGCCATAAAAAAGCTAGCGTCGCCCCTGGCGGTGTGCCAGGAGAAGCTCCAGGCATCAGAGGGCCACGACAGAGTGCGAGTGCTGTAGATTTGCGGGTGAGACAGCCGGCTGCTTTGGCTGCCCGCTGCGCCTCGTGTGTGCACGCTACAGCTGGGGAGCCTCTGCATGCCTCGTGCATATCGGGATTGCCCTGGCAGCGTGCCGTTGCTAGGGAAACCTAGAACTGGCCTGATCTGCAATCTCAGGGCTCAAATGCTGGGGTGAAGTTCAACAGCACTTAGAAGCAGCCCTGCGTGAAAGTATAAGCCCCAAAACTTTGTATTTACAGACCAAAGATAACAGGAACTCAGGCTGATTTCACTGTTGGGCTCCAGAGCAAAGTCCTTAATCCCTAACTGCTCTAGGGACTGTCTGACCCATGGTTCTCAATCGCATGTCGCTTTGGATAAAAGCGTCTAGAAAATAAATGACACAAATACTCGACTTAAACCTGAATGCACAAAAGTGAAGGAATACATAAAAATGAAGCTTTTAGAATGTGCTTCAAGCATCAATAGACGTCGGAATGAAAGCAAGGGGCCTCCTTGCTCCTGCGGGTTCTTGAAGATGCACGGACCTCTGCCTGCCTGCTCTGGTGTCGGACAGAGCCGCTCGCTCCAGGCCTGAGGAAAGAAGGAACACTCAGCCCAAACTTCCCCAGACAGGAGCCTCCCTTAAGTTAGACTGCCACCCAGAGAGCACCCCAGTGATTTTCAGCTGAATATTCAACAAAACGGGGAGCTGTTTGCTTCTCATAAAAGACAACCGCGGGTATAAAACTGAGGGGGAACAAACTGTTTGATTGCACTAATAATGAACCACTGCTGCTACTTTGCAAACGTAACCATGACGTTGTTAATGCCACCGTTGCTGGGGCAACATGAATGATATCAGAAGTGAATATCTGTAGCTTTCAAAGCAGGTGAGGGTTTTACATTTCCGCTCCCATTTATTAGAAGTGTGTGGAAACGCACAACAGCTGAATTTAAATCTGAAATTAATCGGGAATTTGCATCCTCAACAGCAGTGGGAGCAGCTGTAAAGCCACTTCTTAAAGCGCGAGGGGCGATTCAGTGACAATCCTGCCATCTTCTACCTTGGATTCTTCTCACTGCTAGGAATTTCAGTAGAATCAGAAGTCTCAATATTGTAGGGCAGAGTTCTTCAAATCAGGACCTTGATTCCAAATCCAGGCCTTGCTTTCTGTTCTCCCGGGTAGTTAGTGTAATAATTACTGATTCTGATTGGTCAGAGGTTTCATACCTGACTGACAGGTAAAGGTAGACTCGAAAACCAGCAGGGCTTGGACCTCAAGGACCGTGATTTGAATAACCCTGTTCTAGGGCCTTGCCCTGTCAGGACCCAACACAGTTTGGCCTGAGTCTTCATTGAGGCCCATAACATGCCTGACAAATCAAATTAATTTCTTCCAGAAAAACAAATGTTTTATGTTATTGCTTTAAGCATAAGACACTTTCAGAAAATTATATTCCATCTAAATGAGTTAACATATGTACTGTCAATTTTTAGTGTACTCTGAAGAATGAATGTGGTTTTTGGGTAGTATGTGTTTAGGAGATACACTAGGCATGTCACGTATCCATCCATCCATCAGTGCCCACAATGACTTTCCGATGACCACAAGTGGCAATGAAAGAGTATCCCAGAGACTGAAATACTGCCAGCTGAGAAAGCTGCCACCTGAATTTTAAAATAGCAGATAAAACGCCAAGTTGAATAAAATTAAAAATGCAGGCAAAAGAAGATTAAAGTTTAAGTAGAATGTTAGGTAGCGGAACATTTGTAAATAGAAATAAATCAGCCCTAATGCAACTCTCATATGGAAAAATGATTATAAAATGGGATGGATGGATGGATGGATGATGGATGGATGATGGATGGATGGATGGATGGGGCATTTTTATCTGAGCAAATCACACTGAGAACTAAACAGAATCAGTATAATAAAATCCAAACATCCTATCACGCCTATTCAATAAAATATCATCTATTTGTGTGAACATCAGAACTCAATCACGTCTGCCATTTCCACTTGCAAGACACAGTACAGACACATTAGAAATGCTGGACAGTGCAGACTGGCTGAGACGTGCTGGTAATTGGGCAGAGAATTAGCATCTCCTGTTTTTAGCTAGTGGGGAAGAAGGGTCCTGGCCTAGCTGGGTGCAGCATACAGAAGCCAGACAGATGACAAAGCATCTAGCAGCAAGAGCACGCTAAGTGAGTAAGCTACTGGAACCAAAGACGGTAGAGGTCTGATAGCTGGAGCCCATTTTATGTAAAGCATTTAGCAAATGCCAATCTGCCCCTGAAGGAAGCCTCATGCCGTCCCAAAGTGCTATCATTTTTGGCTAAAGCAGGTAGACTTGGCTCACAAATTCAAGTACAGTACCTTGATGAGCAAGAGGTGGAGTAGCATTCTCTAGATCAGGGTTATTCAAATCACGGTCCTCGAGGTCCGAGCACTTCCGGTCTTCCAGTCTTCCATTACCTGTCAGTCAGTATGAAGCCTCTGACCAATCAGAATCAGTAATTATTAAACTAACTACCTGGGAGAACTGAAAACAAGGCCTGGATTTGGAATCGAGGTCCCAATTTGAAGAACCCTGCTCTAGATGTCTCTTACAATGACTGTGAAACGGCTTCATAGACCACGATCGAAGCTTTCATTTTGATGCTGCTTACACATGATACTGGTCACTCATGGGAAGAACAGCACTTACGCATAGCTGGCTCCATGACAGCCGTTAGAAATGTACTGTCCACTTCACTCGTGTGTCACTTTGAACAAAACTTAAATACATTTTTTAAAGTTTCAGGTGACTTCTGGCTCACAGACATTGAGGAGCAGGTCAGCTCTCGACAGCATAGCTCTTGTGTGGAATAAGTATTTCCCACAAAAATCTTGCTGACTACAAAACCGCAGACGCTAACAGAGGCTGAGCCAGGGAACACAAAGCGTTTCAGAATCGACCCAAACATCACGAGTCTGTGGGTCTTCGGGGCTTTTAAAATCACCGTGACCTTCGGTTATTGAGACAGGCCTCTTCACTTTCATTATTCTTATCTGCCATGTTTATGCATGCATGTCCGCCTCCTTAAATAGAGACTTCAGCATTGTCACTTACATATACAACATATACAACAGTGTCTTCTCTGTGCCTGTGATCAGAAGGTCGCCGGCTCAAGACCGGCCTTCGGTACGTCTGCGGGTCCTTGAGCAACGCCCCTAACCCCCAGCTCCCTGGGTGCCCCTACAGGTGGCTGCCCTTCGCTGCCCATTAACCTTGCTGTCACCTACAGAGAGAAAGTTGGAAGCAAGCGGTAAGAGAATTTTCTCACGGAGATCAATAAAACATCGATCATTATTATTATTATTGAGCCCGTGCAGCACTGTGGTAAGATCACGATGTTGAGGAGAAGCCGCCATCACAGTGGCCCCTAACATGTCATTGACTAAGGGCCAATTTACCTGAGCGCAGGGTCGGCCCCTCAGCATTCCTTCATGTCACTGAGGTAAATCTCCTGTTTATTGCCCTACAGATTCACTCACAGTCAGCATGTTGGATGCTCTGCCTGTGACTGGAAGGATGCCGGTTTGACTGCTGTGGCCAGCAGGGTATTTGCACCATTGAGTCCCTGAGCAAGGCCCTTAACACAAGGACTGTTTGATCCTGTTTACACGCAAAACATGAAAGGCTTTGGATATAAGCAATTGCTAAACAGACAAAAAATGTAAAAAAATAATAATAATAATCAGACATATTGCCTTACTACTCTATACTGCATCCATATTGATTTCAAAATTTGCATCTTCTCACAGGAGGTCCACCTCCAAGATCTCAAACGTGATTTCAGGAGGTTCCATCTGCAGCACTGAAATACCAGCTCACACCCTCTGGTAAAGCCCATAGACTCTGATGTATTTCCTGTCACAGTAATAAACCTGTACATTTTAGAGTTCACCGCTGTGTCATCAAAACAACTATGACACAATGTAACAAATGTGTCACATACAGCCCCTTTATGTGTGTGATAGCTCCATATTGGTGTAATGCATCAGAAATGCACAACCCGGAAAACAACATTGTGTTGGAGCTTTATGATATATACGTACAGTAACAGTCACTAGTTTGAAGACAGACTTTAAAAAAACATGAGAAACAACATACCGTGGAGTCATTTGTACTGGGTCCGAATGTTAAGTTAGTGCAAGGAAACATCAGAATACCTTTAAGCAGCATTTTAAATAATGTTATTCCGGCTGGCAGTGTCTGGTATTGCATTAAGTACCACACTAATTATTAACAAAAAAGTCCAGAGATAAGATGATCTCCTATTCAGAGGACACTCTCCAGGCACCTGTACACAAGGATTAGAGAATTATGATAGTTGGTGTACTATTACAATATATGTATCATGATAAGACAGGTTTTATGTTTATATATTTATATATTATATATTTTATGTTTATATATTTTAGCAGGATGCCAAGCAGAAGCCAGCTGCATCTGCAGAAGAAAACATTTATTTTCAAGCAGCCATAAAATACCTTAGTTCCAAACCGAAAAATCACTAAGTCAGTGACTCAGAATTGGTGTGGTACAATTTTATTTATTATTGAAATGATGCAAATTAGCGTGACAGCATGCTCTGCATAACCCAGGTGCTTGCACACAAAAAAGTATCAAAAAAGTGCACCGTTATATAATTTTGCAACCCCCCTTGCAAGATCTTCTTCAACATATCCTTATAGCATATCCAACACTGGATTTCCTAACATATACCTCAACAGTTTCTTGACTTGTACAATGGTTAATCTTGCCTGCATGGTTGGGCAGCCAATTCCCTTAATTTCATCTTCTCTCCCCCCCACACACCTGTATAACATTAACTAAACAAGAGTACTGAATGGTAAAACATTAACTGTTCTTATGCGAGTCTAACACCATTATGACAT
This sequence comes from Stomatorhinus ivindoensis, assembly GCA_019775895.2. NCBI lineage: Eukaryota > Metazoa > Chordata > Actinopteri > Osteoglossiformes > Mormyridae > Stomatorhinus > Stomatorhinus ivindoensis. Next base: position 26,129,583 of record JABFEB020000060.1, on the reverse strand, counting down.
TTGTTCCAAACCTACGATGAAAGTGTCGATATATCTCCCTTAAGCATATATTAGATTGAATCAATATTAATTTAACTGAACATGCATACTGTAAAATATCAGGGATGTGGCATACCACCCATAAAGTGTTCATTTTTTATTATTTTTAAATTATTAAAACATGACACGACTACCTGCGAAAGCCGGAAACAGGTCAGTCGCAGAGGAGCAGAGAATATGACTATTTCAGCCCAAACTTTGATAGCAAATTGCAACTATTAATCCACATGGCAGTTATAGATGAAAGGCTACACACATTAAAGGAATGGAAGATTTTGTACAAAATGGAGCAGTGAAATGGCAATCTGCGGAATGCCTGCCTTTATTTTCTCATCTAATGGATCTCCACCCAGGGATATTCTCCATTTGTTTGCCCCAGAGAGAGGTGGAAGGGCTCCGGGCGACGGCGGAAGAAGCCACAGAACAAAATCACAAGCCAAACCCACGTGGATATGTAGCTGCTGACTTCAGTGCAGCCGGAGAATGGGACATCAGGATATTTCTCAACAGCCCATTGGGCACAGCCACCCTTAGTTAGAAGACAAGATGCAAGAGATGTAACTCGTGGACCACAACAGCCTTCAATGTTCCCATCCCAAAGTTTCAACTGATTTTAATGGAAGCAGATGTTTCCAGAACCTTCCACAACAGTTTTGACAACGGTAATGAAGGAATTTTAAGGCTGAGTCTTCCAGAGGATTTTCACTGACATGAAACAAAACCCATTACCCTCCAGGTCATTTTTGACCGCCTACTGTGCTTCACCATAACGTTTGACACTACAGGGCCATCCGATATTCATTTCAAGAACAGGTAAACCGATAAACAGGTCAACAGAGTCACCCTCTTCCATCATAGAGGTCAAGCGTTTTCAGTGTGATCCTGGTATCATGTGGCAAGCGTAGTGTTTTCAGACCGGAATTGTTACTATGGAGGTATAAAACAGACCATCTATCACCCAGGTTTCCACCTCCCCTGGGAATAAAAAGCATTAAACAAATCATCTCCAATATAGTTCTGGCACCTACGCAAAAAGACGTTTCTAAAAATTGTAACATCGTATAGATAATGTATATCTCTCTTTACTAGGTCATCACCTAAAACAATGTTCCAAACAAAACACTAATTAATTAGCAACTTCATTCCAGTTCTTGACATTATAGGTCCACACAGTTGTATATTTAAAGTAATTGATATTAAATCTGCTGTAATAAACACAGTTTTCAACAGCTGTAGTGTCTCACTGTATCCTTTTAAAATGAAAGCTAACCGGCTAACAGAGAAGTGAGATTTCAGTGCTGTTCACTGGCTCGGCCATGTGAGGGGACCCTTCTGGAAAGTGATGGGTATAATCAGGGCAGTGAGACTGGAAGAAGCTGCTAGCACATGTCAATTCTCCGTAGGAGGCCAACTAGGTCAAATGGTTTCCAGAGGCACGCACTGCTGCCCATAGTTAGCTTAGCGATCTGCAAAAAACACAGTTGGCTATTCTATCATTCTAAGAGCCATTGATATCAACACGTAATTTTTAATGACCGTAGTCCTATTTTACATTCACAACTGCCATTTTTCACTTTCATTTTTGTGCCCCCCTCCAAAGAAGAGAAAAATGGTTCTTTCATTTCTATTCATATAACGCCATAGATGAGACCTTGGAGGCTTGTAGAAAGAAGCCTGAATGTCAAACCTCTGCAAAAGAAAGCGCAGTTGGCCCACTGCAAACAGTTCCCATGACAACACGGAAATTATCCAAGTCTTTTTATCTTTCAACAAAAAATAGCCATAAAAGTAATTTGATTATATCACTACTGTATACTTAAACTACCCTCTGGAACCAGGTACACTATAAAATAAATATTTCGATGTTGTAGAGCACCACATTGCCCATGAGGAGAGATGGCAACATTTTGCGTTACATCTTTTAAACCATTTCCCTCTCCCCTACTGTCATTTCACCTTCCTGAATCGATTTTCCCCCATTTTGCCATTCTTAAGTAAGCCATCCGCCACTGGGGGGGGGGGGGGGTGAGGAGTGCCGTATGGCAGCTCCAGGGTTGTTAGCACACGGACACGGGAGCAGACTCAGCTCATTTCCACCTGGTCTTCTGTTATGTCCATCGGAGCACCTGTCGAGTGTCCGGTGACTCACTAACAAAGCAGGCCTAGCACTCCTGAGCAATCAGCAGGAGATGTCAGGTACAGGCACAGACACACGCACACACACACACACACACACACACACACAGACCTGTACTCATATCTTTGTGGGGACGGTCCATTCACTTCTTTGGGCATAACCCTAATCCTAAGTATGACAACCTTAACCCCTACCCAGCCCTAACCTTAACCACGAGTAACCAAACAAAATTCAAGACTTTTGGCATTTTTCGTTATTTGATTGCAGTCACAGATTTTTATAAAATTGAGTTTCCCTTGTGGGGACTATAAGAAATGCTCCTTTTATGCTAACCGGAGTCTAATGGAAGCTGGGCCAACACAGGAAGTGGCTCACCAAAGGTCTTGATGTGCACTTCCTCCTCTGTGAGAGACCCATTGGGATGCAGCCAGTTTGAGCCTGCAGGGTTATTCACCTGAATAAATCTGATGAAGTGTGCTGACAGGATCACTCTGACAGGGAGCTAAATACACAGTCTTTTATAGACATTTTTTATTGCATAGCAGCCAATCAGAAGGCTTTTGGGAATATCAGCCCTTTCCCAAAAGGCAAAACAGCCAATGAATGGGGATTATTCTCAACAATGCAGTTAGAATGGATATGACCGTTGTAATATACTATTGTATAACCTATTTGGTGATTCCCCAAAACCAAAAACCAAAACGGTTACAGACAAGAAAACTGACTGTATATGTATTTCTTAATTAAAATATAAGCACATTCACTCCCTATACTTTACAAAATTTTATTTATTAAAGCTTTCATGTTATCAGACAACTTTCATATCAGGATTTGTTCCAGAGTCTGGTTCAGATTTATGTACAAAAATGCAAATGAGGGCAGGAGTTCGTAAAAAGATTTTAAAAGTTTGCTAAATGCTAAACTGCAATTGCAACGAAATGAGCAGCAACTCAGAAATTGTCCACGGAAGGTCTGACAGTGCTTCACAGTCAGATCTGTAAGCCAATGAACTTCCCCGCTAAGACACTTACGTGGTTTATAACGGAACCTGAAATGTAACCAAGCACCACTGTCAAAGGCACAAAAACAACCCAAACCCGGAATATGAATGAATTCCTCAAGTTCCAAGACTAGACCATAACGTTTGTTAGGACTGCCAGACATGGATGTAACTTAAACTGCAGGAACAGCATGAACCAGACCATCAGAGACACAAGATTGAATATCATGCAAAGTAAACTCTAGGGACGATTCCTTAAACCCTCACATAAGCTAAGAGCTCTCTCCTTCAGCCCATTCCCAAATCTCCGTGGCACTCAATAAGTCCCAATCGAAAACGCCCATCGTTGGCGATCTGTGAGACCCCAGGTGCTCGATGTCTCTCTCTCTCCCGAACAGCTTCAACCCCTGGCTATACCTTGGAGACTGTGCTGACTGAACAAGCCTCCACGCTCGCACAAATTAATTGAAAACAAAACGAGCAATTGGACTAGGAGCAACATTTAAACGACTGGACACAACTGTCTCAGCAAACAAATTAACCCAACTGGAATATAGAGCTTTCTGTGTCCCACGAGGATGCAGGGCAGCACCAGGGCAGACAAGCCTCAGGAGAAAAAAGAATAACGCCAACTAATGTTCATGACACGGACCACAAGCCCCATTACTTTACTTCCTTGCGGTTATGCATTTCCCTATTTCAACGTGTTTAAGATTTAAACCATGTAAAGCACAGTAATGGAGCGACCATTGCAGCTGCATCAATGGCTGCAGTCAGTTTACACTGCTGGGTCGCAAACAGGCAAATTATTGATAAGCATGACTTTTAAGCCTCAGGTGACCTCAATATGGGGGCGGAATCTTACATGTTTCTGCAATAATGTACCGGAAAAAAAATTCCATTGTTATGAATAAGTAATCAAAGACAAAACAGGCAGAAGAGTACTATTCTCAATATGCCAAATCTAAGGGCGTACATTTTGGCATGAACATTAGGAACGTTCATTAGGAAATCAAACATACGCCTTTGGTTAAGTCACATATAGTGGAGATTGCAAGGTTTTGTTTAACACAATAACTGGATTCCTGGACACCAAAACTACTTCCTGTCATCATAGTTACTGCTTCCTACTGAAACAAATAAATACATATTTAAAATGGCGGACGTGAAAACTAATTTAATTACAGGTGTCTAAACAGACTTCAGTGGTCAAACTATCCTGTCCTTCCCACAGAGGACACCCCAGATTCCATTAAATGCTTTTCTTTATTTATGTGCAATCAAAATATTAAGCCAATGAAATGCTAAATAAGAAATACTTCTTATAAGAAATACTATTTCTGGAAAAAGTAGTTACCACCCACCATGTCCAACAGAACAGCCTTTAAAATCATTCATGAATAACAAAACAATGTGTGCAACGCAGTGAAAAACTGGTATAACATAATTTATTATTTATTATTCTTAAGACTGGTGAGTTTTATGTGCGCCCCAAATTTCAAATGCGAATCTCAATAAAAAGGCAAGTTTATTCATTTTTACTCTAATGAACCAGGCTTTTCACCAGTGTGATTGGTCATATAATTAACAATTAAAGGCTCCAACTGAGCCTACATGTTGGATGAGTGTTTCCCGAAGGCGCCTCTCATGTGCTAGAAGTGAATCTGCGGAATGGGAAACTGGCGTTCAGCTCGGCAGAGTCAGATGATAAGCAGAAGAGGCTGTTTATTCAAGTGGAAACCGGCACAGCCGTCCCTTCCTGTTAGTCCGCCTCACACAGATTCCTCCGCCCATACTCTCTCATACTCTCAGGCTGCCACAGCCATACTACACCCCACACTGTATTCGTGCAGTTCATCACTGGATTAGCATGCATGCTAACATGTATGCTAGCATGCAATCAGCACCCTGAGCTTCCCACACGGTTCTCACAAAATACTGTCTTATAACGTCAAAATAAAACAAAGTAAATATGTTTCAGTAATGCAGCTGATTTAATGTCAGGTGGGAAACGCACCCAGCCTAAAATCTATTCAGAAACTTGCTCCTACTTTATTCCCATTGTAATTTGTAATACAGGCACATTAATGAATTAATTACTGCATTGAGAAACACCACTATAACCCCGCAGAATAAAAAGGGAGATTTTTATCCGACACTTTTTCACTTTTACTTGGGCTCTCCTGCTTCTCATGCATGGATGAGGTTACACACTCCGGGGCAGGGTGATCATAACGTTTGCAGTACAGCCTTGCCGTCTCTGCATATATAAATGTCGTGTTGATTTTTATGTGTTATTAAATCAATTTCTACTCCAGGTAACCGCATCGGTACCATTCTTCCAGAATGTTCTGTCTTCTGTCTGGATCTTTACGCTTTATGACGGCGCGTTCCATTGCTGTGATGATCTTCTTCGAAGGTTGCGGTTCTTCTGAAACCCCATGCCACTCAGGATTTTCTTCCATGGACCAAAGTCAGGACGTTTGGTTAGGGTTACATAGTTTGCATGTGCTGTAGGATGCAGTCCAGGGTATATCCACGCCTAATGTCCTGTTCTGCCTTGGACAGTCTCCTGGTCCATAGAACCAACCAGGAGTACAGGTTGGAACGATGGACCATTTGGCCATTCTAAAAATGTACAACTATTTCCTTAATTGACAGGTCAACAGTAAAAATTAAAATGTCCTCAGGCTTGAGAAAGAGCTGAATCGAGAACAATCCAATATGGCGTGTTTGCACTGAACAGCTGAGTGGTGTGTTGGTTCATGGAAGCCATTAGGAGAGTAACTGACTCGTCTGCCTGTCTGCACTCTCATTAGCTGATGGCTTCTGTAAATGAATCACAGCACCATTATATCACATTCAGCTGATGCAGAGCAGCAAACGGGTCACGGAAAACCAGGGACCTACATCATGAAACGAGATTTGCTAGCTAGCTAAATAACTTGTCGAATTTAAGGTAACCCTAACCCCAAGTTAAGTGGACTTCATCTTCGTTCACTTACATTTAGCCCAAACTACCTTAAATCCAACAAATTTTCCTGCCTTGTGGCCCTGGAGGAAACCCCATGATGACACGGGGAGAGCATGCAACCTCCACGCACATAAAGCCGGGGAGGAGACCCAAAGCCCGGTCCCAGAAGTGTGAGGCAACCTAACAACAGCACCACCAAGATGCTCCCTTACACCCAATTTCCGCTGAGAAATTCACAATCTGGCTGCAAGATTGACAGCGAAACCACTGCACACTCATATAACCCTGAAGACAGCACCACATCCATTCCAGCCCAGAAAAAAAAATGATGAGGGTATCATCTTTCTTTTTTGCATTTTTCCTCGGTATAACGCTAGTCAAACGTCCACAATGGTGAGAGGCAGCATCTCCACCGGCTTCCTCAATGCTAGTGACCCCGGCTGATAGCCCAAGCTAACTTCGGAGCAAATTGTCACGCTGATCATCTGAAAAGCAAACAGGGTCCTTACTGATATTAGTTTTCTTTATCTCTGACTTACTGCGTCACCTGTGCCTACAGCTGGCCATTTTACTGGCATAAATCACGCTGAATTGGATTCAAGGGTACAGGAGCATGAATTGTCAGCTTTTCAGCTGGAGTCCTCATGCACTATGAAGTCTGCTCCCCTTCTTGCATCTAAATTCCCTTGCTTGGGGTTGGGGGGGGGAGGACTCAGAATTAAGAAAGGGGCTGCAGATTTATTTGCACAGACATTTATTCAGAGTATGTCAAATAAACAAATTCCGTTTAATGCTTAATCCGTTTATGCGAATGGGTTTTAACCATGGAAATATCATTCTTTCACCCAGAGGGGTAGCAGTTTTCTCATATTGCTGTACCTGAAATGATACAGCCAGGATATAGGCTACCCATTGTGGCCTGACCTGCCAACTTTGGTCAGCTGACTGGGGTGAGATTTTCTGTTTGAACCAAGTCAGCACACGTATTTAACAGTTTTATTACCTTGCAAATAGTCTATAAGGTTTGCAAACGATCCCAACGCTTTTGATGTAGGTAATTTTAGGTTTATAGTGTAATAATATCGATGTGACGTAAGGTTTCTTGCGTGAGGGCCTGAAAGGGTAAATGCAGAGTAGGCAGCCCCGTTTTGGCACACATTACAGATAGCGAAGACCTGAAAGGGTGGGTCTTTAACGTAAATCTCTTGAACTCCTTTGAGATGTAAGATGTATACATGCTTTAAGCTGGTTAGCAAGCCTATGCCCCCCCCAAACTCCAGTCCAACAAAACAGAACTAAATAGGTGGTTTGAAGATGAACGGGGTGATTTATGTCTATACAGGACTATTAATTTCAATATTATCAAAAATAAAAGACACTGTTAAAACTTTAGGCAAAGAATTCATTCTGTACACCATGGCGATGGTCATTTAAACATTTTTCGGAAACAGAAAACATACAAACTTACCAATCACAGAAGATCAAATGGGTCTAAGTGTTTTTACGCAAACAGGATCCGCTAACTATTGCACACATTATGTCAAATGAAAATTAAGTTTACGCCACTTTTGCGCTATCGGTTATAAACGTTACCGAAGAGGGATTCGCTTCTAATAATCCTCTCACTGAGTGTGATTTTATGTCACTACTTAATGATCATCTTTTCCCCCAGTCTGTTTTAAGAATAAAAAGGCATGACATGAAAACAACGCAACGTGAGCCCGCCGGCTGTCCCTCCAAGCCACTCCCATCGACGGACCGGAGCGGCTCTCGGATGCCACAGCCGCTCCGTATCGCGAGCAGGGAGCAGCCATGGCGACAATGGTCCAGCCACTGACTCTGGATCGAGGTAAGAACCGTCCGTCCGCCGGCGTCCGCCATCCTGCCCGAGTCGCCTGCGATCGCTTTGCTTTGCGTTTTTCACGCGATTACGCACCGTACCCTGTATTTACCTCCCTCCTTACTACATTGCTGCAATTAAATGTAACCGCGCAGGAACCCTTCCTGCAAGTGACGGAGGTCTGTACATATGCAGAACAGTAATTGTATTATAATTTAAATTAAACTCGTGATTCGAGGTTTTGAATGCACAATAGCTAATTGTTTTCCTCGTATGTTTACAGTTATGTAACGTCAAAATATGTGTTGATATGCTGAATGATGACTTTACAACAGAAGGACAATCAAGTGGGAATTTAGTTACATTTTACCCAGTTCTCATGTCCCTGACCAATATATCTCCCAAAAAGAGGAATGCCTTTAACGTGATGTATTTTTATTGCTGGTTTATATAGATAAGGTAAAGACCGGATACCGTAGTGTTTTGTAGAAGCAAAGTATTTGCGGGCAACTCCATCAGATTGGGAGTGAATTTGGCAAATGTGTGTCCTGCTGCAGAAGCTACACATTGCATTTTTTCTCCTTTTATTTTGATTAATGGAGACCCCGACGATGTCAGTGTCATTATGTTTTTACACGCGTTATGCTGCGAGACCAGAGGAGCTCAGTCCTCCGAGCAAAGACAATCAATATTACAACTTCGGAAAATCAAGCAGTGAAATAAACTGACTTCTTGAATCTAAACCACGATTCAAGTGCCGTCGCTTTCCTATTTTAAACAGATTCAAAACGCAGCAGGACTTTACTCTTAGAATAAACTTTTCTTTTTACCTTACTCGTCTACCCATTGCCGTGCAAAGCACGTCAAAGGAGCATTGAAACGTAACTCCCTCACAACCACAGCCCGAAAGCAGCGTGATGGACAACTTTATAAATAGTGAAACGCGACACCGGAGGCATATTTTAAGCCCTATGGCTATACCCGCCGACTGCTGATATGGCGATTGCGCCGGTGAATTAAGCCCCTTTCCCCAGGGCAAAGCGCATAGCTTCATTTTCCCCGAGCCCCGGGAGGCTCCCATGCAGCAACCCCGGCCCCATTCTGGCTGATTGGCCCCCATGCCGAGCGCTGCATCAGTGCCTGGTGGCGAAGCCTCTGTGCCCGTGCTTCAGCGTGTCAGCCGCAGGGGTTTGGCGGTATATTCACGGACACGGTCACGTTGTTTAAATGAGCCTTCTATCTGGAAAGGGCATATGAAGATCGCTGGATCTTTAAATTCCTGCCGCGTGTGCCCAGTGACTTTCATGCATGGAATGCTGACATGTAAATAAATGCGATTCACACGTTAGGGCACATTAACATATAATTGTATGATACTACCGTAATTGTTCCAGTCTTTGGAGAAAATGTCTTGATAACCAGATAGTGACTGTAAGAAACCGGAGTGAAAATGTTTAATGCTTAATTTTGACATTCACCTTTGGAAGAAGGCTAAACCCACGTCATTTTCTATACGTGCTGCGTGATTTTACTGTGGCTGTCAAACTGCAGGCAGCAGGGGCTGTGGTGCCTGGCTGGCTGAAATTAATCGTGTAATGAGTCCAGAAAGGTAGAGGCACATATAGAGCAATCCCTGTCATGTAATGATTAAAGGACTTTTTTCTTTCCTGATGAACACAAATCCTGCCTTTCACTTGCACCACTGCACCATCAAGCACAATTTGAGAGAGAGGAAAAAGAATTTACCAGCAATCTGAGAAAAAAAAACGTATTTGTGCTGACTTCCTGGTATTGTTTTAGCTTGTTCCTGCAAGCCAAAGTCTGTTTCCATATTAAGCTGTGCTTTGTGTGGTCCCCTATGCAGCTCTGACGGTGCAATGCAGATTGTGAATAAATAAGTACAATATTAGTACTGTTTATGCCTGTGTACCCTCAGAACTGGTTTGTGAGGTCTCTTTTATAGACCAATATAGTGCATCATGGATTTAACTCAAGAAACATCCCCTCTGTGATAAAACACCCCATAAATAAGAAACTAACCACTACAGGACCTACCAGGGTGTGTTGCGCTCATATAACACATTGCAAGAATATTGCATATTTGTGTACCGTTGTTCTTCCACAGATAGTGTTCAGCCAAGGAGATGACAAGTGCTTAAAAATAAGCACAGATGCTATATGACTGGTTTGTATTAAATCCAGTCTCTCTAGTTATCCGGTAACTGAATTCATAGCCACTAGAAGGGAGGATGTGTTGTTTGCAGAATTATCCTGATTGCTCACTGGATAGAGGGCCATACACACACACACACACACACACTTGCAGAGCTGGTGGTTGATGACTTTAATTGGAAAGGGGAAAACCATGGCATCATGTGGTGAGCAAGCCTTAAAATAAACAAAGAAAAACGGTCCAGCTATTGGGATGGCTTACACAGAAGCTGCAATTACACATGCAAGGATGGCAGTAATACATTAGTAAAGACTAAACCAATCACAGTTACAGGATAAAGGCAAGATCTAGCAGTTACTCAGTACTACTCCACCCTAAGCCAGGAGTGTTAATGTGACACTAATTTATCGCAGATTAGCTTTAATTTATCCTGTTTCGTGGCTTGATGATCTGCAGTAGACGGCCAGACTCGGTGGTACGGCGTTCCAGTCCCACGACGTGCTGATCTCAGCCGTCCTGGCAGGATTCATCAGAATGTGTTTTTTTTTTTTTGGGTTTGCAGAACCTCAAAATTTTAATCGCACCAGATGGCGAGGCTCCCCACGGGTGTCCAGGAGCGATTTGGAAGCAACACCCTGGCCAAAACATGCAAAGATACACACACACGCATGCGTGCATGCATACGCTCACCCGCAAACACGCAGTTGTTTTTTTAGAAGAAAGCAGTCACACAAAAAATGTAAAGTCTGAATGAAAATTACAATAAAACGGGAACAAAGTTATTAAGCAAATCAGAGGTCTGGGTTTCTGGAATGATCTGCTGTCAATACCTGACTCTTAATACACACTAGATGAGATGTTAATAAAACGTCGTGGCATTGGCCTTTTTTGCATCACATTGGGAAGGTAGTTCCGTATGCACCTGGAGATGCTGTGATTTATTCCCAGGGTGATTTAAGAAGCCTTGTTCCAGCAGCACCATATGTCATTCTCATTAACAGGAACATGGATAGCTCTAATACAGCCGGTACTGCTTGGGTCCAGCATCTCAGAAAAAGGGCACTTCTGAGGCAGATTTTAAAACCCCTTTGAATCATCTCCCTTAAGGGAACACCGCATACAGACTCAGCACAATGGGGATTCACTCACTACTTCCTGTTTTTCTCTCTCGAGGGTGCGCTGTTTATAATTAGGCATTCTCTAAACGTCTCCTGCTGGGATTACGGGCACGCAGTGCCAGTGGGATGGGATTGTCTTTGCCGGAAATAAGTGGACAGCCATTTGCAAAAAAAATTTAGAGGTCAAGGTGCGACCTTATTGGGGAGAAGCGAACTGTAGTGTGAGGAAAGGTTCTGCAAAGATACAGCTCACAAAGGCACTGGAGTCCAAAAACTAAACACATAAACCATTTCTAAACATTTCAGCAGCTTGGATGTAATTACACACTTGGTCAGGGTGGGGGCGCTAGCGGTAGGTTTCTGTAGTATTTCTGCTATTCTGCTGGTCCCTTTTGATGCTCATACATGTGCCAGTAAACATCACAGGCTGAGCTGTCCACCCCTTTTGAGCACTAGCACAGAAGAGCAGCTTCACTTGCCATTTTGAAGGACGCACACCTGAAATTCCTTCTTTAAAGGAGGCTACAGTCAGGGGCCAGTCATGTTGGCTGATGAATTCCCAGGGCGGCTCTTTGGGATGCAATATGGTCCTAACACCTACACACATATTTAAATCATATTAAAGTTAAGGAGAATGTAATGCTGCTCAAAGATTGGCCAAATTATTTGTTTATGCACACACATGCACACAGGTTTGTAATTATATCTTTGTGGGGACTCACCATTCATTTCTATGGGGATATCTCTAATCCCAACATGACGACCTTAACCCCTACCCAGCCCTAACCTTAACCATGAGTCCCCAAATAAAATGGGAGACTTTTGGCATTTTTAATTTTTCGATTGCATTCACAGATCATTATGGGGACCTGAAAAATGGTCCCCAAAACGTCAAAATAAGGTTTCTATTACATTGTATGGGACATTTCTTCCCCATCATTAAATATAAACCTAGTCCACAAATGACCACACACACACACACACACACACACAGTGCAGTATTGGGACACACCTCTTACTCAATGAATTCAGGTGTTTCATTCAGACACATTGCCACAGGTGTATAAAATCAAGCACCCATCCATGCAGTCAGGTTTGCAAACATTTGTGACAGAACGTTCACTCTGAAGAGCTCAGTGAAGTCAAGCGTATCGCTGTCATAGATGCCACCTTTACAATAAATCAGTTTGTGGAATTTCTTCCCTGCTAGATATTCCATGGTCAACTGTAAGTGGTATTATTGCGAAGTGGAAGTGTTCAGGAACAAGAGAAACTCAACCACAAAGTGTCAGTAACAGAGTGGAGTCACTCTGAGGTGCATAGTGCGTAAAAGTCACCAATGCCCTGTTGATTCAATAACTACACAGTTTCAAACTTCCTCTGGCATTAACTCCAGCACAATAACTGTGGGTCGGACCTTCATGGAATGGGCGTCCATGGCTGAGCAGCTGCATGAAAATCTCACATCACTAAGCGCATGCCAAGTATCGGATGCAGTGGTGTAAAGTGGAAATGTGTTTGGTAGAGTGATGGATCAGGCGTTCCCGTCTGGCAGTCTGATGGAGGAGTCTGGGTTTGGCTGAGGGCAGGAGAACGTTACCTGCCTGACTGCATTGTGCCAACTGTAAAGTTTGATGGAGGGGGGATTATGGTGTGGGGTTGTTTTTCAGGGGTTGGGCTAGACCCCTTAGTTCAAGTGAAGGGAACTCTTAATGCTTCAGCGTACCAAGATATTTTGGGCAATTCTATGTTTGAGGAAGGCCCCTTTCTGTTCCAGCATAATTGTGCCCCAGTGCACAAAACAAGGTTCATAAAGACATGGATGGAGGAGTTTGGTGTGGAAGAACTTGACTGGCCCACACTGACTGAGAGCCAGGCCAGCATCAGTGACCTCACAATATGCTCTTCTGGATGAATGGGCAAAGATTCCCACAGACACACTCCATGTGGAAAGCCTTTCCAGAATAGTGGCAGCTCTTATAGCTACAGAGGGGGGAGAAACTCCATATTGATGATTTAGAATGGGATGATATAAAGGTTCCTGTAGGTCAAATGGCCAGGTGTCCCAATACTTTTGTCCATATAGTGTGTGTGTGTGTGTGTGAGTGTGTGTATACTGTATATATGTATATGAAAGTCTTAGGCATTCAAAGAAAATGTTTAAAGCCATTCATCTGGGTATTAAATGTCTATTTTCTGAGAAAAAATAGAATTTAACGTTAGAACATAAGCAAATTAATGGTAATGCAGTAAACACTAATGGGAAAGTCTTCTGTTCTCCAGATTGTAACTGATATCTTGTTGGATAGGTACATGAACAGCACTTTGACTGCCAAACCTCTTCTCAGGGACCCACAGTCATTCAATGGATTCATTCAATTAGTCACCACCAGCTACATTAATTCATTAATTTAATTAGTTAAATAACTGGATAAGGTTTTGATCAGCCGGAGGAGGTGTGCTGATGCTCTGAATACTGTGGTGATTTTAGCAGAGGTTTTGAAAAGCTGACAAACTTTGACATAATATCATGGTTTCACATCAACATGTGGGTCATTTCAGAATCATTGTCTTTGACTGCTCAAGGGGCTAACATAACATGATACACCAACCTTCATATTATGGGATGGACAGATCAGGAGTATAAGTTGATGTTACTTTGAGGTGATTTCCTGGCATGTATCCTTCTACTTTTATCGGAGGGGGAAAGTTCAGGTCCACAAGGTATAAATCCAGACCAAGATTTGATGTGAATTTGACTCTTTATCCTCAGCTTGCTGGTTGAAACAAAATCTTGCTCTATACTTTCTGAACCTGAACTTTCCATTTTTGAGGTATTTCACTGTGGCTCCTGGTCAGACTCGGAAGAGAATGGATTAGAGTGCAGCCCGGTTCCTTGCATGACCAAAGCCACTAGATCCCTACAGTTAGCGAAGACTGATCTTAAAGGTAATGTTAACACCTGAATGGCTAGAGTACCTCTAGAGTACTTTTTGTGGCATGATTGTGTTTCCCTGTGATTGTTCTTCAGTTTTAGTTATTTACAAGTCTGCCTGGTAGCTGGGGTGACAGTGTGGGCGTTGGAAAATAAGGGAACATTAGTTTTGAAGGGTCTGTATGTATCCCCTGCAGTAGTTGTGACACCAGCCTTGACCTTTATTGATGTGCTGTCTTTTTAAACGCACCACTCAGCCATTATTTCCTTATTTATTTCTCAGCCATGACATGGGGCTCTGATAAAATTTATCCCGACAGCTCTGCCTGGACTCAGGTCACTAGTGATCGCTTCCGCGGTAGTGTTAATCCCAATGGTGTGCTCTAATGAGCCGTTCCAACGCTGATACCCGCCACCCAGTATCTCTGCATTCCAATTACTCCGAGGGTACATTTTGCTAACAGGAAATACAAAATGAATACGGTTCTAGTTTGATTATGCTTTCAGCTCTTTTTTGCTGTTTTATTTCTATAGCTGCAGACCAAACAGTTAGAGTCCTGCCTGGCCCTGAGATCGAACCCAACTGACCCAAATAGTACTAGCTAAAACCCAAACCAGACTTCATCCCGAAATTGTGTAAATATTAGTCATACATATATATTATTTTGATGGTATTTTCAGCTGTGCAGCTTATATGCTCTGGGAAAGTGCTGGGATTGATGCAAAACACTGATATTTCTTAAATAACAAAAAGCCAATCAAAAAAACTAACCCCAATCCAATCCGAGCCCGAAAAAACAAACCGGTACTTAGCCTGAAACCTGGCACTGTGTTGGGGGCAACCAGGCTCAGCTTGGGTCGCTGACCTGTACACTCAATGCATTCACCGTCTGTTCTACTGTGACAGAAACCTGCAAAATTAAAGGAAGGCGACGTATTGATTAATTTGTAATGGGAGAAATGCGGCCCTTGTTGGTTGGGATTACTATGCACTATCCAATTGCTTTATGGATCACCCCTGATGGAACCAATAAAAGTAATGAACAGGAAGTGGGTTTGACCAATCAGTTATGTGCCACATTCTGTCCCTGCAAGCTGCACAGTTTAGAAAGTTTGCTATGTTGTAACCATAAACTACGACCGCCTGGACTCATGATGGTTAAACGCATGAACCATTGCAGATTCACATGCTAATTGCTGCTATATTGTCCCCTGGGATGAGGTGCTCACTAGATTTGCTTGTGCAAACACAGGCAGCTGTATAAATCGACAGAAAGTCACTCCGGATAAGAGCATTACTTCAACAGCTAGAAGTAATATGATCCTGTTACTCAATTATCAGAATACATTTATTTTATCGGTTAGGCTAAGTATGCTGCTGTTAGTGGTGTAGGTAAAAGAGCGGCTCTGCTTAAATTAATGTAATAACAGAGAGCTCTGTCAGTGTACACAAGGAAGATATCACAGAGGACACTGTGGACTGGGACAAGTGCTCACTTGTTACTGCTTTTGGTTATAGCAATACTAGCAAATGCAGTATTTCTGCAGCAAGCCTGGTAATTAAGTCTCAGATTTTAATATTGAGCGTGAAGGGGGCAAATAATTTAAACTGAATTAAAATGTATGACTTACCTGGTCTGGCTGTGAAAATGCCCTTAAAGAAGAATAAAAGCTTCAGTCTATGCGGACAATGCAGGACGAAGGTTAAAATTAGGCCGTGTGACATCATACCACTTTTTTATGCTGAAGCCACATTTCAGATGCACCTTTTCCCCTTTGGCGCGATCCTTTCTGAAGCGACGGGTCATCATGAGCCCCCACCCTCCTGCTTTTGCAAAAAACCTGAGCAAAGGCGTTTCTCGCAGTCAACAGAAACTGTAACTCCAGACATCTGCATTATTAGTATTCCGCACGGTATCACTTTCGGTTCCCGCTCAAGAAACTCATTCCAGCCATTAACTAATGAAATCATTAGTTTCGTGTTGATTAAAATGATGTAACTTGCGGTCATCACTCATTCTTTAATTCTGTGTACTTTAATTCCGTCTCCTGATTTGGAAAAAAAGGACAGTTAATTACAATCCTGCTCTTTCTGCTTCGTTTGACATTAATTAGGGGCAGGGGGAGACGTAGGTGATTTTTTAAAAATCGTCTGCCTGTTAGCAGACAGCCCTACAGAATTCCTGTCTCACTGACTCAACATAATGTCAGACCGACCTACCTTAACAAAACGCGCTAATTTATTCCGCTATTCTGCATCTTTCCGCCGACTCCCTTATTGATGTCACTTTACATTTTGTTCCTCCTCTCCTTCTCCTCCTCAGATGTAGCCAGAGCGATCGAGCTTCTGGAGAAGCTTCAGGAGTCGGGGGACGTCCCTGTGCACAAGCTACAATCTTTGAAGAAAGTGCTACAGAGTGAGTTTTGCACTGCTATTAGAGAGGTAGGCCTGGGGCGGGGGGCGCGGGGCAGGGGGGTGTTGGGAGGGCTATTCAAGTGGACAAACCCACTGGGTAAAAAGGAGACTAACTTTCCCCTTTGAGGGACTGAGGTACTAAGTCCACCCCAGAGGCAGGAGGAGCCCATGATTGGAATTTAAATTATGTTAGTCTGGAATGGGTCAGGGAACAGGGAGTAGGCGCTCGAGGTGGAAACCAAATCACTGATGTGGGGTAGCGATTTGAGATAGTTCTTAGCTAACTCAGACGCTCACCTACTTTAACCTAAAGAAAATAGCCTAAATATCTGCCGAATATGGCTCCAGACAGCTTCCATTCCATGCCTGGAGACCTTCCTTTCCGAGAGGTCGCTCCATGCAAAGCCAGGCCCTCACGGCCTTGCCAAGGTAAGCTTTAAATATAATCAAGCGGCATCATTATCTGAGCATTTTTTGGAAATATAACCAAATTTGATATTGTTCCCAGGGTGGCTAGCTTGTTTTACCAATATAGTTCTGCTGAAGCGCCTCCTATAGACAGGTCTAGCACATTACAGGGTACCAGGAGAGAATCAACATTCTGCATGATACTAGAAGTATAAATAGGTATTTAAACTATGCAGTCAGATGACAGACAATGTCAGAAAGTCAAACACCCAGCTGGAATCTTAAAATTTCCATAAACAGGCATGTTCTGTCAGTTTGCTAAGATGTTTTAATGGGACAAAAAGCCTTCCGCTTATTTCAAAATCAATATGCGCAGCCATTTTGGGGGTAATTAACTTCTGTCTGATAAGGGTGATTCATAAATGCAGTTGCAAAAAGGAAAGAATTGTGCTTTTTGGTTTTTCACTGCTTACATAGACACTTTTAAATAGCGTTTCCTTATTGGGTACAATGACATTGTGTTTTTGGACAGCTGTTAGACTGGTGCATAAAGAATTTAACAAGTTATTTCTGGTCCAAAGCATATGGAAATTGTTGCTGCTCCCTTGACTAAAGAAATGATCATGATCATTTCAGAACCAATTCTTGACAAGCCAATTGGTAAAAACAGAAGTGAGCAAGAATTACTGACTTAAAAACGACTTTTTTGCTGACGTTTGATTTCGGCATACTGCCACAGTAGTGACTTTGCCACACTAGGGACTGAGCAGTCGAAGATTGGGGGACAGGCGATCGCTGGTAGGACACTGATGCCAGCTGGGATCGTGGAGCTGCCTGTCAGGTGCCTGGGCTCCTGTGGGCCCTGAGGATTCTGGGATAGGTTATCCACCGAGAACCCTGGATAACAGTATTAGATGGATCGAAGAATGTACAGTACTGTGCAATAGTCTTAGTCAAGGAAAAATATGCTTAAATTGTATTCATTTATGTCTGTCAAAGTGTCAGCTTAAACATTTCAAAACCACAAAACCCCAGTATTTGCAGCAACCATGCAATATATTAATGTATTTTTGACTTAACCACTAGCACACCATGTTCAGCTAATCAACACCTCATTGACTGTTTTTTTGTAACAAATTAAATGAATTAATTAAGCAAGACTGGTGATGGTTAACAGATACATAGAATAGCTGAGGTGCCCCTGAGGAGAGGTTTGGGACCTGATGCGATGTTGTTCTAGCCATCCAGTAAGATATCGGTGACTGTTGGGAGGACAGTAGATGTTACTGTTAGCATTTCTTGTGTTACTCTTAATGTACACATTTCTTATGACTGCCTAAGAATTTTGCACATTACTGTATATCACATACAGACTAAAAGAATGTTTTGTACAACCTGTTGAGTTTGAGTAGGACCATTTCTTACTTTGGGCAAAGGTAATAAAGATGATTTGTCCATTAGCACATAGGTGTTGTGGCCTCTTTGATTTATAGTGCTAAAATCTCAGAACCTTACAGGAAGAGTGATTGGTCATTTGAGTCAGTGAACCCAGTTAGGTAGCAGCCTGGAAATGTGCCTGTTTTATCTACATCATGGCAGAAATGTGACAGCGCATGAAACCCCACTGATCTACTACAGCCGGCCTTTCCGTGGCTGGCGGGGTGACAGACGCTTGCAGACAGGGGCGTGACCTTCAGACAGCATCCTCAACTACACTCTTTATGCTTATATTTAAAACCCCAGCAGTCGGTGTGATGGCTCTCTGGGTAGTCTTACTACATCACGCCTCCAGGGATGGGGGTTCCTGGGTAGTCTTACTACATCACACCTCCAGGGATGGGGGTTCCTGGGTAGTCTTACTACATCACACCTCCAGGGATGGGGGTTC
>JABFEB020000060.1:26069367-26099378 GCA_019775895.2 Stomatorhinus ivindoensis | reverse complement strand
TCCATCATGGAGTTCAGAGCACAAAGCAGGATGCCAGTCCATCACTGGCTGCACAGTTAAGGGGCAATTTAGGCACAAACACCTAATCGCATGGTTCACAGGTGTGGTAGGAAAACCATGCAGACTCCAGGTGGCTCTGCACTCTGAGCAAGAAGCAGGGTTCAAACCCACAACCATGGGGCAGTGAGACACAGTACCACTCACTGTACCACCATGCCACATTTCAGTGTTTTGCATTCCATTATGACTTTTATATGCAGTAATTTAGAATGGAGGGAACAGGCTGCCACAGAGTTATAAAATCCGGTTTTGGCCAGTTCTGTTGGAATGCTTGGTGATGTGCGTTTCCAGGGTTTCATTCTGCCACTTGTGACTTTATAAATATGCTCTCAAAGAGCCAACAACTCTGTGGAGATAGCATGCAGAGCCGCATTCACAAATACTGAAACACTGCAGCGTGTGGTGCCGCTGGTCAGGCGGGATTCTCCATACTGAGGGGCCACAGAGAACCAACCAGCATCCGGAAGCTGAGAGGCGGTTTGCGGCCATACCACTCCGCTGTTGGCGTGGGTCTCATGTTTAACAGGCCAGTAGGGTTACCAGGATGCCATCCTGTGGTGGGTAGGTGGGCACTGTCCGAATTGTGTCAGAGGTCTTAGGGGGTCCCCTGGTGGATAGGGTACGCATGACACAAAAGTGCAGCAAGTTTGCTTCAATGTAGATCAGGGGTCTCTAACCTTATTTAGTTTTCTGGAGGGTGTGGTGGCATTAAATCTTATTTTCTCTGTTATGGTAGGTCCTGGGATGATTCAACTAAATCCCAAATCTTTGGTGTAATTTGGCCTGCTCCCCCATAACCTTCTGTTCCAGAGCTTGGGGACGTGTGACAAAAGCACCACAAAGAATGCAGGAGGACTACAGCGGACAGCAGAGTCAACTTTGGTGACTGTAACTTGATTCACAGTTACGGCCGCAAATCCCTGACGGGAATCTAGCTACAGGACCCTACGGTGTTCCGTTATTTCGTACCAGTACACAGCTATAGGTGTATTATATATTTCATACCGGTACAGTCCAGTAAAGCTGCCAGCACCGACCCGAAAGCTCCACACCTTCCTAATATATTCATACGCGCCATTGATTCATTTGACCCCCTGCGGGTAGCATATCCATAGACGGGCCCCGTCAGTGTCCGTTATGTGCCGCGCCCCTCACGGTGAGAGACAGACAGCGCTGGGGCACCGCGGCACTCCCTGCCCAACGTCCCGCTCTGCGTGGAGGCTGCGAGAGCTACGGGATCTGGCACCTGCTGCCCGCGTGATGAATCTGGAACAATCTGCAAAGAATGCCCAAAGAAACAGCCAATGCCATTTGTACCCGTTCACAATGGGAAGCAGCTGCCCTCCTCTGGCCAGTGAATGTGTTTGCAGCTGTTTAATCAGTGAGATCCCAGGCAACATCTGGAGGTACAGGCCAGCAGGTGATACTGTATTTTATTCCTGTCGCCTTATTTATTATTGCTTACAGATATAATGCACTATGCATATAAACCTTTGTGTCCATCACCCCTGTTTTACACTGTTCTGGATAAAAGCTGATGCTTCTACCCAGGGCAGCATAGATTATTGCAGTAACCCTGTTCTTGGTGCCCCTTCTGCCAGTGTGTTTTCATTCCAGCCCACAGTGCTTTCAACTTGCCACATTCATTATTAGCCTATTTAGGACCATATAAGTCTGAAGCAGAGGCACCAGAAACACGATTGACAACCACTGCATTGTTGAGAGAACAGAGTCAGGCAGCCCTAGGAGCAGCTCAGGGCTAACAGGGACCCAACAGCAAAATCACTCTGTTAACAGTGGGCTTTGAACCCACAACCTTACAGGAACAGCATGTTAACCAGCTGAGTCACACATCCTCACACTGCAAACAATGCAAAACCCTCCCTTTGTCAGTAGCTGTCTGTGCCACTGTATTCTTGGATATGGATGCTATGAAAAAGCCGACTTGTCTAGACTTCACACAAAGCAAAAGGCAGCACCTGTTCACAAAAGGGAGAACATGAAGGAGTTGGAGTTACACACAGAAGAGGCTCGGTGTCTGGATCACATGAAAAAACGTGGAATCTAAGCATCTTGGCCAAATCAAGGGCTTCTTGGTCAGCTGGAGGCTGTACAAGCAAATGAACAACTAAGTAGCAGAAGGTCATTCAAAAAACGGCAACTTATTTCCATGGAAATTATTTCCTTCATTTAGCCTAATCTTGTTCATAATAGTATTGTAAAATGACTTCGATAAATTGTGTTTCCATCGCCTGGTTCACAGCCAAAAGCCTTCGTGCAAAACGTCTCATAAAAAAGACAATATAGAATAACCTCTACCCGTAAATGCCTTGATTGATTGGGTCATTTCGGAATATCGTCAATGTCACGTCAGCACCCTCAGAACTCTCAGATCAAGAATTGCCGTAGATTAACTACAGAGAAACAGGCAGAAATTGTAGAATGACAACAGTATAGATATAGTATCACCATTAAAGGGAGATTAAATAATAAATTTATACCAAGCAAACTTCTATCAGTAAAAAAAAATTACCAGTCGCTGAAACAATGAACATCCTTTTGAATAACTATGCTGCAAGAAAAGCTTTCAAAACCTTTGTCTAGAACAGAACTGCTGGTTACAACACTCCATCTTTCTCTGATGAAATAACATGCAATCTCCCTGACCCAGCAAAGGGTTATTTTCAAGATAAACAACTCCCGCAGAGAAACTTTGGGACATTTACAGTACAGTGAAATCTTAACCACGCGTCTCTGGATTCGCAAACTACAGTCATCATACAAAAACTGATGTATAGCCATATCAACACATCAATACAAGGTTCCTAATTCTCAGTTTTCACGTCCTGAAGCAATGTCTTTGGTCTAAAGTGCCGCTTCATTCATTTCCGCTGCTGGAAGTCTGAGTTATACAGGTACTCTAATGCAGCGACGGTCGGCTCAGTAACACTTCACGGATCAGGACCATTTCAGCGCACAGCGGGTTTGTATGCCGCAGTAATATTTACTGAAATTAAATCTCCCCTAATATGACATTCAGGTCACTGAATAATCCAACATCGCGGCAGACAGGTAGTGAATTTTACCCACATAGTCTGGAGATATACGACAAGAAAACTGAAATGCACGGAAGGAGAGATGATTTAATGTTATGTGTGGGTGATTTATTTTAAAGTGCAGGGATTTTGGAAGCCATTTATTTTCTTATTGCCTTTGCTCTCTAACACGCTAAACATACCGACGCAGGGCTTTTGTCAGATATAGATTTTGACAGGCGACAAAAAACTTCTAATTAAATGCGCACAGCAGGTAGCGTGTAAACATTTCAAATAATGTTATGGTATGCGCGGCAGATGATCAGTCTCACTACTATAAACAATTGTTTATTAATTACCATACAAAATGCTCGTGCGTAGGCTCAACTTGTAAATTTGGTACGCTCCTTACCTTAATAAATCAGGTGAAAAGCAAATGAATTACTTAATTATGCTGCTCCCTCACACAACTGATATTTGAAGATATAACCTACAAATTTATATTTGAAATAAGGTACTAAAACAAATGTTAGAAGCATGTGAAATTCTATAACTTTTCGTTTAAGATTATATACCTCAACATTTCTGGCGTACGCTGGTTAGCGTCATGGAACGTATTTTTAATACAAAATTGGGGTCTGAAGGTTAATAGCATTAGAAAATGGCCGCTTTATTGACAGAGTATCTCTGTAAAGGACTACCGGGTGGAAGGCAGACTTTTATTGCCTTTCTACGTTAAAAATGAAATGGTGTTTCAGTGGTAATGTTGACACTGAGGTCGTTGCTAGCAAATGTCATTTGTCATATCTGTGATGCAGGAACCAAGGTTATAAGTATAATTTGGAATATAATTGGAATATTTTATGGTCTTTGAGACCAAATTAAAGTGAACACTGATACTTGGAATTTACTTGGATCTTAATGTTTAAACATCAGCTTTCTTACATGTAAAATGATCCACTAAATATTTGTAAAAATAATACAATATTTGCATTCATTATTTACAGTTGTTTGGAAATTCTTATTCACACTACCCAATTTTGCATTTTAAGTATTCTTCAATAAAAATAGAAAATAAAGGAAAATTAATTTGTGCCAATGAGGTTCGTATGAAGCACGCAAGAAGTTCATTTTATTAAGTTTACATGGTTTACACTAAAGATGGTATTTTTCATCTTTAGTGTGTATTTCATATGCAGTGCTCAAACATGTGATACACCAGCCCAATTCAGAGAGTCAGAGCTGGTTAGAGAAACCATCAGAATTCCCTGTGGTTCTAAGCCCTCCGTGAGGATGGAGAGACACTTAAGGCTGCAGATGTCCGGTGGTTTTGGGGCCAAACCTGCTGCAATCTGTGTCTGGATAGATATGAAAGACTCTAGAAGTTTAAAGGCCAAACTCTGCACCTTGCCTATTACTGTTCTCAACATCAACTAAACTGAAGAAACTTGCATGTCACTATATGCAGTTGTGTGCCCTTTCTTAGCACTGACTGCAGTGACAATGTGCTGGAAAGCT
This sequence comes from Stomatorhinus ivindoensis, assembly GCA_019775895.2. Lineage (NCBI taxonomy): Eukaryota > Metazoa > Chordata > Actinopteri > Osteoglossiformes > Mormyridae > Stomatorhinus > Stomatorhinus ivindoensis. The sequence continues at coordinate 26,094,765 of JABFEB020000060.1, read as the reverse complement.
CCATAAGTAAAGTATTGTGCTAACGATGCATGGGTTGTGGGTTCACATCCCAGGGAGTACATGTAAAATTATATCCCTTTACTGTAAACCACTTTAGATTAAAACATCTTTATTGCATGAAATAATTAATATAATACAGGGCTCTATTTGTTATGAAGCAGGGATAGGGAACTACATTTCCCAGCATGCAATGTGCCTATTTCCTGGCTAGTCGGACGTTACATGCATCTGGTACTCATTAAGGTTTGTGCTCACAGGCACGCATGCACGCACACACAGACACACACAACTTACCTGGTCCTGAGTCTGGTTGTGAGATTGTTAGTTTATAATACCTTTGCACAGTCAGTGAACATTCTGGCATTTGTGTTTTTATTCTGCTGGCTTGGTTTACGGATTTAGATTTTGCCTGTTGATTTGGATTGTTTGCCATGCCTTGTATGTACTGAAATATTGCTAGATTCTGATGATGGTTTTGTTTCACTGTGACTTAGACATATTCCACTCTAAGCAGGATCATGACGAGGGAAAAGCTCCTGGCCCTTGGTGTAATGATCTGTTTTTTCTCTGCATCTCCAGTGTGTTGTCCTCCTTGATCTACACGACACTACTAATGTTTTACCTCCTAATTTTTACCTCTCTACTTACATCATGTATGTCCTTTTTTCTTGGAATGCCTACGTCAGCTATGAGGTGCACATGAGTGGAATGGACTCTGTCGTTGTTATATTTTCAGGTTACATGCATGGTTAAAGTGCCCATTTCCTGCATCCCTAAGGAAATGGAAGAGTTTTTGTACTAGAAGCTTCTAATGTCAGACTGAGGCTGTCTGGCACAGATGTTATGTGCAGTAAAATGTCTAAATATTGTGTTTGTCTATCATCAAAGATGGATTACCCACTGTTATTTTGCATTTTTTAAATATGAGAAGTATTGTATTTTGAGGCTTTAAAAGCTATTGCGCATTTTATGCTTACAGCTACAGTTTAGCAGCCTTACCATCATGGATGTCTTACTTGTATACGCTAGTATGGTTCTTGCTCATCAGAGACCTAGTAATATAGTAAGCTGAGCTATGGCAGCTGATCTGGGACAAAAGACAGAATGACGTCAGCAGTTTCTGAACTTCTTAGTTGTTACCTTCGGTCAAGTTTCACTTTGTGCCAGTTCAGACTCTAGAATGTATCATTAATAGTTCAATTAAAGTTCCCTTGGAATAACTGACCAATCATCTGTTAACTTCACATTCTATGAGTCACATGGTGAGCGGTCAGCGTGCCCTTATGGGCCAGATTTTGGTGGGTGTGCTGAATTGATGGTTTCCTGGCACATTAAAGTCCAGTCTGCCAGAGGACTTTTCCGCAGACTAAACCGGCAGGAGGCCCTGGCATTCAGGCTTCAGGGAGGCACCTGCCCACGTTTTCTTGCTTCACTAATGCGATTATTTCCAGGGATTATTTCATTTTGAAATGTGGACAGTGGTGCAAATCCTGGCATTTTATTATGTGTTACCGATAAATCCTTTTAAATTCCAAGTTACTCATCATCATTATTTCCAAATTACTCCCCCTGAAATGATATAAAACACCCAGTGCTGGATACGCTGTTGCATTCATGGAACATTTTGTTTTTGTGGCATTATTCTGTGACTTTTTTTTTACTTAAGTAAGGCTTCAGTCAATGCTAAAGATGTGCCTCAGTACAGCATCTCCATATGAGTTTAATAGAAGCAGTATTAGAAGTAATAACTGCAGGATTTTTTAATACTGGTGTGTACCATAACACCATCATACCAACCAAGGCCAGCTACCAGACCCCTGACCCCTTTCCCACATCTGCCTTCACCAGCGTCTTCGTCCTTAGTGATACGTGTCATCTAGCAGCCGACTCTAATATAAAAACAGCCTCATAAAGTAAAGCTGGAAGAGGATGCGTAGTAGGAAAGATGGCATGCAGAAGCATCTGATGCATTCTATAGTAATAGTGAGGCCATGAGGCACAAGTGATGTCATTGGGTTTGATGATGCAATCAGATCCCTAATGACATCATAAGATTATGTATTACAACAGGTATTACAGCGGTAGACATGGTTCAGCACAGCACTAAAAGGAGCTCCATAAACTCTGTAAAGAATGAATCTTGCTACTCTATATCTATGTTTTTTCACCAAATTATTAGCGCCTTCCAGATTTACAGCCAGGATAAATTGTATTGTTATTGATACACCACAGCTGCTCTTGAAGGTGTAAAATTTCAAGAATTTCTACAAAAGTACACTTCACTCCAATATCCAAAACCAATAAGGGCTTGTTTGCAGATGATTAGGTCTGCATCAGCAGTTAGATTACCAGCAATGTTTCACAAGACTTTAAAAATGTAGTTAAAAAAGACTTCGTGTATTCATTTTCCGTAAATGCATGTCCTATTCGGGGTCATGGGGGAGAAAAGGGTGTCAGAACCTACAGGCAAAGGGCAGGGAACAACCCATCACTGGGCACAGTCACACTTATTAGCAATTTGGCAGTTCCAGTTAACATCAGCATGTGTTTGGACTGTGAGGGGGACCCCATGTCAGCACTGGGAGAATGAGCAAACTCCGCATGCATGGAGCCTTGGCGGACACTCAAGCACAGGTCCCTGAGGTGCGAGGGGACAGTGCCAACCCCTGCACCATCATAGCACCCCTGTGGATAAATAGGTCTTATTTTTTCCAATATTTACAAATCATTTTATGCTCATATATATTGTAATTATTTTGAAAAATTGCAGCATATGGTGATGCAATGAGTGATTTGTAGGTTCGATCCCCCCCCCCCCTTGTTCTCCCTGTATTCCTGGCATCTTCCCCTTGTGTTTGCACAAGTTTTCTATGGGATTTCGGATGAAAACATACAGTTTGCTGAGCTGGAACCTGTAAATGACTTACAGAGTTTGAGTGTATGTCCCTGTAATAGTCTGGTGTAGCTGCTGGGGTCCATCTTGCCCTGTGATTCCTGGGACAGACCAAGGCTTCATGTCACTCTGTACTGGAGAAGTGCTTATAGAACACGGGTGGCTGTAGCATGCTTATGTAATTAACATACACAAGGGCCCATCGCTGTCCTCTTTTGCTTTTAAACTGATCTGATTTGGAGGGCTGTGTGGGATTTACCGTGAGCACAAAAGTGTGGGAGACGGTCTTTGCTGTCGCCCAGTCATGCAGGCGTCTAGCCTTGCATTTCAGCTCTTTGGTTTCCCATTTTCCGGCTTTTCGTAGGGCAGTCGAGGCACTTCTTGGCACGGTTTCTTCTAAATCGTATCACGCACCTCCTGTCAGTGAGCTATACTGACATGTGGCTCCTGCAGCAATGGGGAAGAACTGCTTCATTGCTTGATTAAATGAGGCTGTCATGTTGGAACAAAAGTAAACAAAAGAGGGATTATTTTATTAATTTTAAAGGAAATAAGCATATTCACCATCCCAAGGTTATTTGTGTCATGATCCGCCTGTCAGAGCCTCCTGTGTGCCACGCCCCCTCATTACCTCATGTCTCTACCCTAATGGAATCCAGCTGTCGTCGATTGTGATCATCGGTTTTTGGTTTCAGTCTTCAGTATTTAGTCCGTGTCTCTGTACTGGTTGTCAGATCCGTCATTGTGGTGTTACGTGGCGTTTTCCCCCGTTTGTGCGTAATAAACCTCGTATTTCCTTGAACCTACTGGCTTTTCGTCATGCCTGTTGCACGCCGCAAGCACCCAGGCACTGTTTCCCCCGTGAACGGTGACAATTTGCCAAATTAATAATATTTTTAATCTAAAGAATTTCATTTAGGCAAAGACTGCAAAGAAATGGCTGATCGTGAACGGCAGCACTATAAAAGCACTCAGGCTGGCATTGAAAAGCCTTTCCAGTGAGGGAGGTCATGCAGCCATCTAACACACATAGCAAAGGGGCATCTCCAGTCAGTTTTCTGCAGAATAAAAAGAGCTTCCTGCATCTCAGTTGGAAATGACCGCTCTGAGCAGCCGCCAGCTTCAGCTTCAGTGCCCAGATTCTCCACCACTCTAGGCCCACAGATCTGAGAGGAACCTCATCTACAGTTGGCATGTCTGCTGTGTATTGAAAAATAAAATGCAGCGTCCCATTTTTAATGAATACAGGATGCTATTTGTCCTACATTTTTGCAGACTTATTAATGTGCATACGGATACCTATGCAACTGAATATAGACCATGTGATCGATCACCTCCCCCCCACTCTAGTGGCATATTCTATTGTGGGAGAGTTCTCCCCCAAGCCAGATCTTTACCATCAAAGACACAGCTGGGGGTGGGTCCCTTTTTTATCAAGGTAATGCCAGACAAAACTTCCAAGTGAGACTAGTAACCTGAAGAGTAAGGAATAAGTTGGACACAATTAAGAGGCTCTGCAGGGGGAAAAATGACACATTGTTTAGAAATTGTTGTAGACAGTGAGTTGATTATTGTTACGTGGTCAAAGAATTTTTTCTAGCTAGACTCATTGCTTTTTGTGTTATTTAAACTCATACCAGTGATATATAGTTGGATTTTATCTGTGGTAAATTTCAGTTCGAAAGTATGGATAACAGAGATGACAGTGGTATTGAACATGGTACATCGAAACATTACCAGATTTATTAAAGAACACACAATATGAAAGAGAAAAACATTAATATTAACAAAATAATGGCAATTAATTACAATGGATTTGCCACAAGGTGCACAATTTTTTCCATTTTTTCCATCTTTTTTTTCTAAATACAAATTTGCAGCAGTAACGCAGGTTACTGATTCATATCAGCACTAAAATAAATAAACTGGGGTTAGTAGCAAAGACTTTCGTTAAAAACTAAATCTCATAATTTATGAAAATGTACAAAATGGATTGTTCAAGACTGAAAATCATGTTTCTCTGCGTTCTTCACTGTGGATTGAAACAGTCTTCGCCATCCCCCGTAGGAATTCCGGCAGCTTTCATCACCAGTTTTACTCTGGCCATTTTCAGATTGCTTGCACTAATTTACGTTAGTAACACCCAGACATGCCAATAACCCATCTCTGTACCAACCTAGGATCTGTCATTTATTTATTATATAAATTAATTAGTACGGGCCATTCTCTAATGGTTTTTACTACAAGTTAAACTTTGAGAAAAGTATTATCAGTCATTGATATCTTAATATCTAGATATTTAACCTTAGTTTATGTATTTATAGCCAATTAAGTCTGTTTGTATTTTAAATGCAGGTGATCCCTGAGGGTTTGACTCCAAATATCCGTGATTATATAACCGGCTGGTGTCTGTGGTCTCTGATGACGTTTGCTCTCCTAAGCGAAGCCACCCGTCGCGATCCTTCCATCGGCAAACGCGCGGATCTTTCGCCCGTCTTTCTTTCCTGCTCGTCCAGCGCTTGCAGCAAGTCCTGTAACCTTTCGATGTACAGGATGGCGCTGCGCAGGATCTCCACTTTAGGCAGCCGCTGGCTGGGGTCGGGCACCGCCTTTTTCTTCAGCACCTCAAAGGCTTCGTTGATCTTTTTAAGCCGCCTCCTCTCCCGCAGGGTGGCGGCTTTCCTCCTGTCCGTCGGCGCTGACTTTGGCTTGCAAGTCGCGCAAGCCCAGATGACACAGTGGCCAGCGCAGTGCGGCTGAAGACCCAGGCGGGATGCCATCAGTTCCTCACCGCCGCTGTCGCATCCAATTTCTAACAGTGGCTGTCCCCGACCGGCCGATAAGGAGTTGTCACTCTCCCGGAACAAGGGCGACACCCCTCTAATTTCTAAATTTTGCAAGGATCCGTTTTCCAGACAATTTAATTCGTTGAGGAAATTGGTCTCAAAAAGGTCCATCATGGTGCTGTAGCCTCGGGTGGACCAAACATCTGACAGTTCTGCTGTACAACTCTGTCCATGGCATTTAAATAGCCCAGTCACATAGATCACACGGTTTAAATATAGCTAATGAAATCCTAACCCATCATCTAGCTGTTGCGGCGCCTCAAGACTCCTATTTCCAATGACCCCCGAGAATACTACGACAAGCTGAATACATGCGAATAAAATACACAGGCGTTAACACCTCTCAATGACAGGCGAAGTGACACTGTATACGTAACAGGTGCCGTTAGGATTTACCGCACTGTGCATTTTGCAACATTTGAAGCCGCGATTTCTGTCAATACACCTACAGTGCCGGTCAAAAGTTTGGACACACCAAGTCACCTACCAAGGAGAGTGATAGTGTCGCATCACATGATGTGTCCACTTGGCCTAAACCCAGTGGAAATGGATTTAGCGGAGTTTGAACAGAGAGTGAAGGAAAAGTGGAAAATGAGTGCTGGGCATATATGTGGGACCTCCTTCAGGACGGCTGGAAAAGCATGCAAGGAGGCCTCCTCATGAAGCTGGGGTAGAGGAGACAGGTCAGCCAGTCCATGGGACAATTGGGGTTAAGGGTCTGGCTGAAGGGTCCAATGGTGGGATCACTCTGCTGACCATGGGATCTGAACTAGCAACCTTCTGAGTCCCAACCGACACAGCTACCCCCCCAACAATTTTTTTTTTAAATGTTTGGTCAGTGAATAATTCCAATTCCATGTGTTGTCTTAAATTTTTGATGTCTTTGTAATTATTCCGAACGGGATTCATTTATATAAACCTTTCTATGGCACGTCTCCAAACATTTGACTGGTACTGTATGAACATGGAAATCTATCTAAAATGTGATAATCTACTAAAATAATTAAAGTGACCTGCTTCAGTAAACCATGCTGCAACTGACAGTTTTTCATGGAAATGCAATTAAACAAATCAATACATTGTGCATTCTGACTGCTGAAAGTTTAAGATTTAAGATATTCTATGCACGTGCATCTGGGGTTTCCAAAGTAAGGCTTATGTCTCATGAATCTCTGCCGCTGTTATTTTGAGGATCATGGGCTGAAAAGTTTAACTCGTATATAAATAAATACATGTTTTTTAACACCACTGAAAGCAAAAGAGAAGCAACCATTTTTTCACAATTATGATTCCAGACAACATTTTTCTGCTTGACAAATCATGAGGAATAGAGATTTCCTAAAAATAGGATGATCAAAAGCTAAAAAGCAAGGGGTTACTTTTGTGATTGACTGTGTGTCATGTGGGTGAGTTTCTTTAGATGCTCGGAGATGGAGGTAGACATTTCAGGTGCAGAAAGTAAAAAAAATCCAAACCAGATTTTGTTTCAACCGACCATTTGAACATGAAGAGTCACAGTCACGTGCGTGAACTCAACTCAAGAGTACTCAACTGGTTGGTTGAAACAAAATCCTGGTTTGGATTTTTACTTTCTGGACCTGAAATGCCCAGTGTCTAGTAGATGGCATTTATGCGGCAATTGTCTATTGGAACTGACCAAGATTTGATGAGAAGACTTTGTACATTTTAATTAATATGCTATATTGAAATATATTTAAACACAAATTATTTTACTACCATTATATATATTACCAATTATATATATATAATTTTTTTTTCAATAAAGCATTTTACCTTACAATGGGTACTAGGCCAATGCATCTGATTTAATTTTCCTAGATAATAATGCAGCTGAATGTTACACACAAAGTAAAATAAACTTTAAATGGCGAGAATGGTCCTTGTCATCGGGATCTTGCCAGATAACCTAAGCTTTAAGCTGCTTGCTGAATTTCCACATGCTTTTATATTCCTGTCTCTTATTGTATACAACCCACAGAAAACAAAGGAAACCTGAAACACAAACAGCACCTTCATTAAGCAGCTACGCTACAAACACAAAGAGCACGGTGAGCCATCAGAACTGGCGAGACACCCGGCAAACGTCAACATGCCAGTCATGTGACAGAAAGTGCCTTTATGTACTGTGACAGCGGGGACGGGACCTTAGAAGCCCTTGAACTCAGGGCAACTATTATGTGCCTGATGGCGATCGATAAATCTTCTCCCCCCGTCTATCAGCTGTCTTGCATTTTTGGCTGAGCGCGGGGGGGGGGGGTCATGTGATACCATGGCATGAGGCTTAATTTAAATTTGGGAACCTCAACTGTAGAAGCTTTATGTAGAAGTCTCCTCTCTCCGAGCCTGGAAATCCACACAAATGTCGTACTACATAGGGAGCTTCAAGAAATAATATGGCCAGTAAAAGCAGAAATAACACAGATTTATTAAAATAAACACATGGGTGAAAAAACAGTTATATACACACACAGCAATACCCCGTTTGGCGTAATTTACATTACAAAAACATAATACATAAATTCAGAAAATAACCCAAACTACAGAATACAGACAGCATTGTCTGCATGGGAGAGTTACCCTTGCACAATTACATTTTATGTTAAAAGCAAAAAGGATGCCTTTCTTTCAGCACAAACATAAGAGGACAGACGCAGTTGGGTCCTACTTGCAGAGATTTGGCCCCTGTTTCGAGGTAAATGATTAGGTCAAGGAGCTTCAGTTTAACCACTGAAGGCAACACTGAAGCGCATTGACAAAAGCTGATTACGATTGACGCCAGTCACATGGTCGTTTCCTCCCATTCGAGTTCGACGTCACCTGAAGAAGTTAAGAAAATTCATGCTATCACACAGAGATATTTGGCGTCCCATAGTCTGGCAGTAAATATGGGATCTAGCTACAACCTCAAGTCAAGCCCATTAGGAGTAAACACCTCTGGATTCCTGTCACTCTGGCCTAGATCTGTAATACAGATCCTGAAGGGTCCACACTCACCTTCCATGCCGTCCAGAGAGTCCTTCCTCTGCAAACCGGAACTACTGAAGAACCAGATTGGATGGCTGATCCCTTTCCTGGAGAGGAGCTCCAGAGCGCACTGATGTAGAAACATGTACTGCACCTAGACAGAAGCACCAAGTAGGCCGGAACACGTGACCTTGTCGGCATCTCTGTCAGATCAGTGTTTAAAAATCAACAGCCTCTGCCACAGTTTAGGATTAAAAACACAGAGCTGGATGATTTCCAGTCTTCATTCGAGATGTCACGGTCTTGCGCTCACCAGGTTCTGCACCATGCACATCCTTTCACCCCGGAGTTCGGCTACCAAGCTGAACAGGTCAATGAAGTCATGGTCTCTCATGTGCTGCATCAGGTGGTCCAGAGAGATGAATACTCCAGTCCGACCCACACCGGCACTGTATTACACAACAGAACCCTGTGTCAAGGCCTTTTTGAATTCCTACCAGCTACAGATGCTCCTCGCTTCATGATGGTTCGACTTTCGATATTTCAGCATCACGATGGCGCGATATCGATGCACATTCAGTAGTCAGCTTTGGATTTTGATCTGTTCCCAGTCTACCGATATGCCATGCGATACTTTCTACTGATCCTGGACAACAGCAGCATCCACACAGCCACGCTTCCAGTCCCTGTAGCGCTTGTGAGTTTAAGCACGTCATGCTGAGTTTAATTTATTAACTTGCTCTTTTGGTGTTTTTTTTTCTATTCCACTAAATAAACTTGCATTTGTTTACTATGCAATTACTGGTATTTAGTTAATTACAGTAATTATTTACTACTTATTCAGTGACAGTGCTTATTTATTTACCTATTTACTTATTCATTTTCATATTCGACAATATTTTTCATTATAATCGGTTCACAGGAACGTTTCCCCATCGTAAGCCAAGGAGCACCTGTGCACAGATTCGCCTGACATTCTAGTATTCTTTGGGTCAGTCACCTGCAGTGTACCACAACAGTGCCCCTGTCACGGCCTCGGATGGTCCGGATGAATCTCACAAACTTGATCAGAGCAGTGCTGGTTGCTGGCACTCCATGCTCAGGCCAAGACGTGAAGTTGAAGTGGTTTACCAGCATATAGTCATTATACTGGATGGAGAATCAGTATGGCTGTTTAATCGGTTACCAGGGGAACAAATCAGCAAGTCTACATCTCTGATGGAAAATAAAACACAAAAAGCATCCCTATTCAAAAGCCAAATGAATCATTCAAACGAGTCATTCAGAGAACCTTTTCCGCAGTGAGTTATATCTGTCCTTTGCATGGCATGAAATATAATATGCTTATATTTGATCATATTTGCTTCTCATTTATCCTATAGAATCACAAATTAAGGGTTTGAATAAAAAAATACGTTAGCTGGCATTGCAGACACAGACATGAGCTGCCTGTGATTTCTTGTTGAAAATCTTCAAGCGATCACAAAGACGATGACTCAAATGCAGTCATACGGACCCGTTCGATTCTAAGCACCCGCACGGTCCAATCAGGGAGGGCCTCCTCCGTCAGCTTGGTGATGACGATGTCTCCGAACACGGAGATGGGTTTGTCCCCCTCGGGCCAGTATTGGTGGCAGCGGACCTGAAGCGGGGCGAGAAAAGGAGGGTCCAGTGTGGGGAAGCAGGAGAGACTGAGGTAGATGTGCTCAGAGCGCATGCTCACCCTGCCCTTCTCGAAGCACTGAGTCATCATGACGATGGTGCAGGCCCGAGTCTCCCATATCATCCTCCAGAAGTCCCCCACCGTGCCCGGCAGCGGCCCCTGAGTGGCGATGAACTCATTGGGGCAGAGGTAGCCCTGCAGACGGGCACAAGGAGACACACCGTTAGCAGTGCTAGCTACAGGTGTTGCGGTGACACCCCAGGGGTCTCGGAGGGGCATGGATACCCTTACAGATTCAGGGCCCCCAGTACTTCACAGGTGCCCCAGAATACATAAAATTACAAAATTACATAATGTAAGAGGGGCTGAGGGGTCATGGTGACATTTTGTCAGGGGGCCCAGAATGTCTTTCCGGTGACATGCTACTGACTCTGTGCAGTAGACTTATGCACACACACACATACACATACGCACACATACACATAAACAAACACACACATACACATACGCACACATACACATAAACAAACACACACATACACATAGGCACACATACGCATAAACAAACACACACATACACATACGTTCCTGGAAGTTACTGCAGGTGTGCTGTTGCTTAATGTTTATATCAAGTTCACAGCAGTGCTATTAAAATATTCCCAGTGACCGATGAAAAAAAGCCGTTTACTCACCACCAAATACTGAAATGTAAAAATGATGAAGCCACGATCTAAAGCATTCAGCAGCCGTAAGCAGTTACTGGAGTTTGTGTCAGAGAAATGCTAGCTAATACTGCCTAAGATGATATGTGAAACATAAAGACAGTGATAATCTCCTCACTCACCGGAGGCCGGTCATGGACAGACAAAAGCATACAGAGTGACGGGCACTGTGAGCTTTACTGAGGTCCCAATTAAAAAAGATAAAAAGAGGCACTGGTGGAACTTTCCCATCCTTTCCTATCAGAATTCCAGCCCTCTCCACGCTCCAGGTGACATTCTCACGGTGGATGGGAGAGGTCCAATCGCGGCTGGACCTCAGCTGACCAGGGTTATACGCAAGGCTGGAAATGAGGCTGCCTCAGTGACACCCCCCCCCCCCCATCAGGACGGAGTCATACATGTGTTGCTTTAGGAACACCGGGCCTAAGGCTAATTCTGTTGTATGTCTAACCCATGTTACAAGCAGTGGGAGGAATGTAGCTATAAAATATAAAATTAGCGGGGGGGGGCGGGATTACTCTGTGTTGTCAATCACTGACTCTAACTTGACCCGGCAGAAAGCGCTACAATAACTAACAGGCAGCTGGCTGAAGCAGCGCGGTGATTCTACTGCCAAAGTGCCACCTCATGGCTGTCACCCTGCCCCACCCCCTGCTGGCTGACCTTACCGAAACGAAGCTGGCATTGATGTAGTCCGATCCGGGTGCGCCAGGCTCAGACAGCAGCTTCACCCTGTTACTGTTGTCTAGGAAACAATCACATGGCAGTAAGTCGTATAATTTTCCATCATAAATCTGAAAAAACGTAAATTCATTCACGCATAATTCACCTTCAAAGACTAACAATGAGCATCGTGAATTTTCATTAGGTACATCCAGTCACAGAAATGACATATAATTGCTGGTAATTAATAAAGCGAGAGACTGAACCATGTGAATCTCAGCCTCCCTCTATAAACAGTGCCTGATTGAAGTTTCAATGGTTTTCCCAGACGCGGTGTTTGTTTTGAAGGCATCTGGTCCCATATCTGGCACAACATCGATTCCAGCTGAATGAACAGCCGGATTTGTCTGGGGGAGGAGGTGGGCGGCTGTGCTACACGGCTCTGAGGGTGAATCGATGGCACAGAGTATCATCACATGGCACTACAGCCTGCATAATCACAGCTGACTTTTGCTGCATTACTAGCCCGGCTGTGGGGTAACGTTTTTGGGAGGCAGTGAAACTCGCGCGTCATCCTCCATGGTCTCCAGCCTGCATGAAGACTGTTTCAGCAATAACTGCATGCAGGAAACAGTTTAAAGATGTTTTTTGGTGCTAAAGAACACATGGGTGCTTATTGATTGTTACCCTCATATTAAAATTTTGATTGCACACTATGGGTTTGATCATAGTAGCCAAGAAACACAACTACAGCTGGAACTGAATGATATGGTTATGGTACAATTATGCTTTAGCTGGGAACATGAAGTACGCACATGGCTTGATATTGGTGAAGCGGTTCTTGGACCTGTTCCAGGGCAGGTCCGCGTCCGTGGTGGCGAGGTCCGGCAGCAGTTTGGGAAGCTCCTGCAGGAAATGGACAGAGTCAGTGTGCAGGAGCTGAACTGCAGATGCTCAGGAGTCTGACGTGGGTTCCTCCTGCTCATGTCAAATGTTACAATCATACGTTTTGCTGTCTGGAAGTGACCTTTGCTATGATGTTCAGTCTAAGGACAAAACTGCAGTAAGGGCAGAGCACGCTTTAACCTACAGTAATATTGCTATACATTGCTGGAAAAATGCAGCAAAATGCTCTTTACAGTAAAATGAATTTAAATTACACGAACAGTGTTCACATTTGTGGACAATTAATGGACACTAGATTATTGGTGAACTCCAATAAAAATAATGCTGTATTTCAAAAATGCTGTAAAAACTATAAGCTTTTTTCCACTGACCAATTGTTTATTCTTTAAAGTTTTTAAAGTAATTTCTCACTGATATAAAAAGATCTTTAACCCCTGCCAGCTTTTCTTGGGACATAAGGAATCACAGACCCACAGCTTTGATATGAATCAGCATGATCAAAGGTGTATCTAACTTGACTGGCCTCTGGTCTTTAGGGAGGGCTGGTTCATAGATGTGACGACTCTGGCCCACGTACCAAGAACTCTTCTTGGAACTTAGCATTGTTGTCGGAGCACAGGTCCTCCACATGCTGCAGGAAGACCTTCTTACTAATGGGCCTGAAGAAGATATGGGAAGGTGGGTCAGTGGCCAGTTCTCTTGATTGCCAAAGACACACAAGCACATGTAATACTATCCCCAGACTTTGACTACAAAGCTGCAAATGAATCCCAATGAGTCCCAAATAAATCTTCAATGAGCCCCAAGTGAATCCCATAGAGCCCCAAATGAATCTCAATGAGTCCAAAATGAATCCCAATGAGCCCCGAATGATTCATTTGGCTCAGATGTATAACAACCATGCTGAGTTTAAGCCTGGGATGTCTCCTTGATACCATTATTGTAAAACTCTGAGATTTTCATGAAATGTGTCCTCAAAAAGGAAAACCTGCATGCACGCGCACGCACACACACACACACACACATTTGTATTTACATTGATTTCTATGAGGAAAACCCTAATCCCTACAATGAGAACCTTATCCTTAACCACAAGTAACCAAAATACAAGACTCTCGATTTATTTTGTTTTTTGATTGCAATCAGATTTTTATAAAATTGAGTTTCACCTTCTGAGGACCAAACAAATTGTTCCCACAACATCAAAATAACAGGGTTTTATTACATTGTGGGGACCTAATATATACATGACCAACACACAGACACAAAGACTCACACACGCAGACACACACACACAGACACGCATATCTGAGATGGTCAGCAATCCTGCCCCAACTTCCATAAAATCTATTAGAATTAGAATTAGAATTTGGTGATCAGTGGTCATTGTTAACACACCACAGCACACAGTGCGCAACAACGAAATGTGTCCTCTGCATTTAACCCATATGTGACTTTCATGACAAGTTCTTGGTGATACAAAATCTACTGTATCACTAGCTAATGAATCTGAGTATTATGTTACCAAAATGTGCACTAACACATTACGAAGGTATTAGGATAGTTATGTGTTCATGACATGTTCATGAAGCATGAAGCCAAATTAAATACTTAAATACCAGTTCATGACAGCCCTGAATGTTCTCTCAGACTGCCGCATCCTGGCTACAGACTTACGTTCCTGAGTACTGAGTATTGCATTAACCAAAGGGAGCGCAGTGCTGGCTGACCTCATCGCTGAATGACGATACGCTCTGAGGCCCCCGAAAAGCACCATGAACAGCCGAATAATTTCCCAAAGTAAAAGCCTGACTTGCTCGATGGGGCTCATCTTCTGTTAGCAGAGTTTTAGTTATGGGCCACTGATTTATGTTTATCATTGTGGGGGGGGAGGAGCCTGGAGCCAAGCTACTAATTCCCCAAACCCATTGAACCCAAGTTTGTACTCAGCAAAGAGCCTCACACACAAGTCAGCATCGACAGACACTTACTTCACAGACCTTCTATAACTGAGCAGCCTGAAACAGATTCACAGAAGAAAGACAACATTGTGAACAGTTAGAAAGCAAAATCCATTACAGGATACTCATGAGATGCACAGCACCTGCAGGATACCATTCGTCATGCTCTGCAGCAAACAGGCTGTTCATGATTCCCAGACAAACACAGCATAACGTTCAGAATGACTTTCAGCTACATGCTTGTTCTCTACCATCGTGATGTTTAGAGCTTTGCATCTGTCAGCAGTTTGCCAAAAGGCTGTATTCGACTGCACTCATGTCTACAGCAGGCCGGTCTGTGCTAAGTGGGAGAGCTTATTTCGGAAGGTCATTGAGGTCAACGATCAAGCAGTGAGGAATTTCACAAGAGGCTTGTGAAAGGTCTGTCTTGATTTTTAAATCAGCATTGGAGAAGATGGTTCAATTCTGTCCCCTGGCAATTACCACAGCATGTAAGGTCAACTGTGTATCTTACATCTAGATCAGGAGGCGAGTCGTGCAAAGCATAAACGAGCAGAAAGTCAACCCGTGCTTAACTCTCAGCCGCGGCACGACTGCTGCCTCTCAGCCGCTCCGATACAGACGCAGGCCACCGGAAGAGTGAAAACTTACTGTATGACAAATATGTCCTTCCGTCTAAAGAATAAGGAGGGGTACCTGGAAGCACAAAGTCAGGGAGAGGTGAGTTAGCATAGCATAGCAGCCGCCTTCGTGGGGTCAAGCCAAACAGAGCAAAATGGGAGGTAGAAACAGAAAGATAACAGTGATTAATCACGGACGCGGTGCTTTAGTCACACTGGGGGCAGGCATGCAGGAGTCCGCCAGACAGGCAGCAGAGCTTTGTGTGAAAGAATACAAGTGAATTCAGCATAAATGTGACTGAATATCTTCTCAGAAATAATAACACGTCCTCTTGGCAGAAAAGAATGGAATTTGCTTTTAATGATTAATGAAGCTCAATAATGGAAGATTTCAAGCCTACTGAGAGCTCATTGAGATAAAATGCTTGCTCACTTAGCCATTCCTCCAGCATTTCAGTAAAGTTTCATGGAGCCAGAGCTGGTTAAGCAGCCTTCTAAAGCGGCAGTGAATATTCTATTACTAGCCGGCTGATAAGTGATCCGTGCCTGGACAGATGACTCTTACACTACAGATGGAGCAGACAATGATTAGGTATCACCTATGCTAATGCTAATAGTCACTGTCATGCAAGCAGTTGTTTAACTGCCACACCACATCTTCAAGGACTTCCCAGCACTGACTGAGTATACAGCAGCTTCTCAGCATTGTGGAAAAAGAGCGATCACCCATAATGTTATTTCTTTAATATTCGAATTTAAAAAAATGAAGAAGGATCAGATTTATAACTGTCTCACGACGACAACAATGCTCCTTTTCTTGGAAAGTAATTAGAGGGAAGGCATGCAAACAGAATCCCACCTTCAGCTGTAAGCGTTATAGCACTAGGAAATCTAATATGAAACAACAGCTGAAATCGACCTTCCCAGATTTAATTGTTTTTTTTCTTCAGTCCAGTAGAGACCAATTGAAATATTAATCAGAGAACATAACAGGTGTGTAGAGGAGATATGCTGCTTGTGGTTTGGCCTGCTGCTCGCCTTTGAATTTCATTAGCGGAGATTAGCTAAGGCTAGCATTGCATCCTCACGTCTCTGACTCCCTGCTAATCCTCAGATAGTCTCTGTCGACCACGCCCATTCAGATTTTTCTTCCACAGTAAGGGAAAAGCACTTTCAGATCTAGTTATGAAACAGTTGCCTATGTTTGGTTAGCAATTTGTTTTGCCGCAAGTGTTCTGGCTTAAAGGTAGACATCTTCACCTGGAAACACCTGCCATTGAACCGTCCAGACTTTCAGCGTAGTCCAGTAAGTTGTGTTTTCTCAGCAGAGTTAGTCTGTTTAT
The DNA here is from genome assembly GCA_019775895.2 of Stomatorhinus ivindoensis. NCBI lineage: Eukaryota > Metazoa > Chordata > Actinopteri > Osteoglossiformes > Mormyridae > Stomatorhinus > Stomatorhinus ivindoensis. The sequence continues at coordinate 26,078,163 of JABFEB020000060.1, read as the reverse complement.
GTCTTGCCATCATTTCCTTTGATTTGCTCCTAACTTCATGCAAATCCATGTGGGATGATAGCAATCAATTGGACTTTTGCACCATTTAGGAAAAAGTGATTTGTGAGAATACATTTAAACAAATGGCGACTTTATCTGCACTCAGCCCGCAAAGTGACTTCATGGGCAGACAGATGAGATGTATTTTATGCTACATTGATGCGCCACCAATCCTGATATATCTGTTATAGTCTTGGACTATTTACTGGAGAGTACTGTAGCTCTGATGCGTAGCATGTAGCTATAAACACTGAATCTCTGTAGCATGGAGTTACGTGTAGCTATAAACACTGTATCCCTGTAACATGGAGTTTCATGTATCTATTAACACTGTATCTCTGTAGCATGGAGTTACATGTAGCTATAAACACTGTATCTCTGTAACATGGAGTTTCATGTATTTATTAACACTGTAACTCAGTAGCATGGAGTTACATGTAGCTATAAACACTGTATCTCTGTAACATGGAGTTTCATGTATTTATTAACACTATAACTCAGTAGCATGGAGTTACATGTGTCTATAAACACTGTAACTCTGTTCCCATTTCCAATCAGTGCATTAGAAGCTCTGCAGAAGTGGTGCCCCATGAAAGGAACCAGACCCTGGATCTGGGACCCCAGACACTCACTGGCTCAGCTTGTCCTCCTTCTGCTCTAGGTCTGCGGCTGATATCATACGGTCCAGCTTGAAGTTTGTGTCGATGATCTCTGCTTGCCGTGGGGAGTATGTCCCTCCCTCCCTCTGCTTGTGGCAGATCCTGGGGTTTGAGGGAGACGTTACATATGATTTTGTGAGCAGGGGCAGTAAAAAGGGCCATAATTCATACAGAGGGGTCAACCTTATCATTAGCCAATGATATGTTTTGAATCGCTGACTAGCATGTGAGAGGGTATTCTTGAGCCAATCAGCTTTCAGCTGAGACCAATGTCCCTGTAGTCCCGCCCATGTGTACACCCTTGGTTATGAGCTGATTGCCGGGGAACAGCAGAAGGAGTATCAACTAAACCACCTGGGTAATCTGGGGACCTGTGTGACCTGACTGCCACAGGAATTCATGCAGCTCACTTACCGTACAGACATGCAGATCACTATAATGAGAATGGCCAGGAGGAAGAATGACAGGAGCACCCCCATTATAATCTGCTTGTCCCGATTCACCATTGAAACATCTAAAGGAAAAATGAAAGCCATGTCAAGCGGAGCATAGCTGAAATGCTGCGTGAATGGGCAGGTCCAGAATGTCATTTATCTAGGCAATCAAGCAAAACCACTGAGCCAAACAAGTACAGCATTCAAATACAAAATTCAATAAACTAACCAAACCCAAAATATGCATAGTTTGTAGCTTCCATCAGTTCATTTCAGACAAACTTTACCTGTAGTTTTGATGACATCAGAATACTCAGTATCTGTATATTGCCCCCTAATATTTGTTGCTCGGTATTTAAACCTGAAAATCAACAACAACCAAGTAAGCAAAAGAACAAATAGCTACAAACTATGAATGAAACTCCTGTGTAACAACATACCCAGGACACGTCGCAATACTCACACATAACGAGTTTGTGGCTTCAGGGGTCCATTACAGAATGCATTGTCGTTTTCCGGCAATAGGCAACCGGTGTCGCTCCCAATGCTGTACGTGTTTTCAGCGACGTTGATCGCCCTCATACTCTCTGAACATTCTGGGTTGGGGAACCCATCATCGGTGGCGTACGGCGCTGGCTTTGAGCTGTAGGCACTCTTCCAGTTTGTCACGTTGGGGCTATCCATAACTGTGCAATTAAGAAATTAAATCAGAAGGAGATGCACTTACACTGCACCCGTACCTCACCTTCATTGATCAGCAAGCATGCAGACCAAGCACATTAGAAAGTTCAAATATGGCCAATAAACTCGATTGCCAAAGTCTAACTAATGATCCATAATCCATCATCTATCCAGTATAGGGTTGTGGAGCTCATCCCAGGCAACATAGGGCACAAGGCAGGGGGACACTATGGATGTAGGGAATAAACATACTTCACTTCACTTATGGTGCTTCACTTATGGTGCTGCCACCAAGAGCCAAACTGTCCGAGCCGAACTTCGAAGAGGTTTTCTAAATTATTAAAACGATGTAAATTATGCAAGTCATACCCAACTCATACCCATGATGGCAGGGTCCTGCTTACTACTAGGGCCAAAAGTCTGGTGTTACAACCATCTGATTTGTCAAAATGCAGAGATACCCGTGATCTGCATCAATATGCATGGATGATCTGAAGGAGCAAAAGGCACATTCTACATTTTACTCACCGTTAGGAGTATTGCTACAATATGTATTGATGCAAATTACTAGCGAATGGCTAAGTGGAATGGACTCGTAATGCAAATTCATGCAAGCAAATGCTAGCATAACATGGCAAATGTCACAGATGTGCGAACAAAAATAAGCACATAGTGAATCATATGACCAGCAAATAAGCATCCCATCAGTTTTATGACACTGTTGCTCTTCGAACCCAGCAACACCTTTACCGAGCTGACCCTTCTGGAGGGGAAAATCGAAGCAATCTAGAACTGGTTGCAACTAGTGTCTCTTTGCGGTATGGCTCGGGTTAGGGCCTGGTTCCTGTTTGCCAGTGGAAAAGCACCACGTAATACAGGCAATTTATAAATGCCAATTCGTCCCACTATATGTCTTTTGGCTGCAGAAGGAAACGGGAGGGAAACCTCTGCCACATATGGAGCCACGCTAACTGTTCAGACGCAGAGTGATAGTGAGGAAGCTGATTCACTCTGCTGCCCATACTCACAGCTGAAGTACAGATTGCTCAAGCTCATTCAGTCCATTTTTTGTTATTTTCCAGATGAGATCACCAATGATATAAAGCTAGGCTTCCTCATCATATGTTACAGTGTCAGAAACCAAAACTCACTCAGTCCTCATGTAATCCAATGAAGAACTTTTGAATCACATTTCCCAGAAATTTGTACATTTTTTTTAGAAATTCTCTCTAAAATTTATCCCATGGACTGAGTGAGTTTTGGAAATTTGCCCTTCAATTTGGTTACAAATTTTATTTTTCTGCATTAAAAAAACATGAATAAAGGAAAGCAACACCTTGCATATTTTAAACAGAATGAGGCCGTAGACCAGAGCTGTACGCTATACATAAATCTGGCTTCAGTCTCACCTCCTGTTTCTGCAACAATGATCTGTACTTTGACTATGGGCCCATGATCCTCAGTGAAGAAGCACGCAGGCAACGGAACAGTGATGGTCTCTGAACCCAATCTCACGACCCCAGGTGCATCGAAAATGGGCTCCGGTCTTTTGCTGGGTTTTGGTGGAGCTGGACGACAAAAATCGCTGTTTACTCACAGGTCTGAAAGACCTTTTATCACCTTTCACACACTGCTTTATTTACATTACCATATACCTCCCACCTAAAACATATCACGTACTTGGCCCAGTCATTTGCACCACAGCCTACCGATAATGCTCGTTGAGAATGCAACCTCTGAACTGGGCCCTGCACCTGCTCCGTTGACAGCAGATATCTGGGAATCCAAGAAATCTCACATTAATAAGCTCTAATTACATGGTCATTAAGCTTAAGATTCATGCACTGTTGTGCACAAGCGTAAGGAATGAAAATCAGGCTGTTATAGACACAATATAGCATAGTCATTCTGCACATGGTGTTGTAAGTCTGGAGGTCCTGTTAAAACACACGCTCGTGCATTCTGGGTAAACAAACCCTCATGCTGTAACGTTGTCCACCCTTAAGGCCTTCGACGATGGCGGTGATAGTTTGGTTTTTTCTCTCGATGACCCGCAGGCTGGGGATCTCAAATTCTAGCCGGTCCTCCTTGTAGACTAATGCTCTGTAGGCACAGATGTCACCGTTGGGTTCCTCAGGTGGGAAGAACGTCACAAGTACCCTTGTCACATCATCTGGGATTATGTGCAGGGTTAGGTTCTTCGGGGGGTCTTTGGGCTCTGTTGAAATATTCATAGACTAAGTAGGAAGGCGGCTTTTGATGTTGCAAACATCCTACAGACTGCCACTGTTTAGTTTCCACTTAAAAAAAACATTTTTTTCCATTACAGATATTTTTTGCATTGAACAATATCCTTTTGTTGATTTTATCCCCATTTGGTGCTTACCAATTTCCGGCGTCCTGACGTAAACCGGATCGCTGGTTTTTCCAGTCAACCTGGCCTCAGTTAAGTCTCCCGTGAACGCTGTCACTGTTACACAGTACCAGGTAAAGGGTGCGAGGTCCATCACCTCCACCTCATTTGTTTCTTCATACCATCTCACAAGGGTTTGGTTGAAATGTGGCCCGCTCACCTGCAGAAGACAGGTGAGGAAGTCAGGACATCAATCCCCTAGATCACGCGTTTAACTCCCCGCCAGACATGTCAACAAAGCTACAGTCAACTGTTTAAAAAAACAGGGCCAGTGTGAGGACTTTATCTGCTTGAATGATGTAATCAGATGTAATCATTGCTTCATTGTATGTTACCAAGTAGAGCAGGGCCTGATTAACATTCATGAACATATACACAGCTCATCCGCAGGAAGCTGAAGGACCCTGCGAGAGGCGAGTCCCCAGAAAGATACTACCAGCTGAATACGGGATACTGAGTCATTGTGTTATATCCACCACCTTAAAATGTATTGGTCTTTATTGGGCAGCTCACACAGTAGCTTTCCTAGAGGATACACTGGGCCCAGATGTAGGGACAGCTGGAAAGACTAGGCAAGGCAGGGGATGCTACGCGTAATAATGTCTGGGAAATGAGTCTTTTGCTGAGCCCTGTACAGGACACTCAATGCCATGTCACTTCCTCCAATGAAAATCACCCAAGAGAGGTGACATTCCTCTCTGTGCCACTGAAACCTCATACAGAAGTGAGGAATGGGGACCTGGAAAGGGGCAGAGAGAGTTGTTATTTTCTCAGATCTTGCAGGAAGTTGAGGCTACTTCCTGCCGCTGTAGGGCAGCGTGTAAAATCCGGGGGAGAAAAAAAATCATTCAAAGGAGAGTGCAGGGGTGTTTAGAAAAACACTCCAGGGGGACAGTTACTGGGCCATACAGCAGAAAACTGTGTATATAAGGGACAATTCAATAATCCAGGCCAATCTGTAACAATTCAATCATCCAGGCCAATCACAGTCAATTCATTAATCCTGAATAGGACAAGCAGTGACAGAAAATGGAGAGACAGGTGGATGGATGTAAGGTTATATAAACTCCATTAGTACAAACTTATCACTCTGAGTGTTGGTTTAAGACTGCCAAGAGTCCAGTACAGGGGACTGGAGCGGCGCCTCTAGGTGCTGATATGCGGGTCACAAAGAGGCAGTCATGAAGGAGCTCACCGTGACGATATCTACAAGGTAGGAGGTAGGTCCCGTCTGCACCAAAGGGGCTTTCCATTGGATTCTCACGCTGCTGGGGGAAGCGAGAGCCCAGACTGCATAGGGAGGGGCCTCGGGATCTAGGGGGAAGACCAGACGTCCTCACCATGCAGTCACTGCCCCATCAAATCAAATCAAATCCCTTTTATTGACACACCACTCGAACGAGTGAACTAGTAAGTGAATGTCTTCAGTAATGGATTTTCTCCCAGCAATGCAGTACATTAATTGAATGCAAACTGTACATAAATGGACAACAGTATACGATCTACATATGCACAAGGAGCAGTGCTGCATAAACTTTATTAGGAGATACTGCATTAACATAATGATCAAAAGGTGTTTTATTGTCATTCTTGTGAACCGTTCCATCATCCTCATCCATCCAACCATCCATCCATCCACATCATGCATCTATATTGTTAGACTCACACATAACAATCGCACACATATATACAGCCCTTACATATAAGAGTAGTGTACAAAATGCTTTACATGATAATGTCCTTGTTCCAGCAGGACAGTGGGAATATCAGTAAACTCCAGACTAATAAAAAATGTGAGTAAAATAAAAACTCACACTTGTAGGCACCAACAAAATGAGGGACCATCAACATTATACCTACATTAACAAATGACCAGCTCATTTGGACAGAAATGTCGAAAAATCAGGAGGTACAGAAAGAAGGTGACATGTAAGTAGGAGACTGGGAAATCCAGGCAGTTTGCAGCAGCAAAACGCCCAGTGACCCTCGCCGGTTAAACTCCAGATAATCCGGAGACTTCTGCCGCCTGTCTCCCCCGCCCCCGCCTCTCCGCTGATGTGTGATGTGTAACTAAGAGGCATCAGCCCCCATCACCATTCCCCTATCACTCTGCTCGGGAATGCGAGCCCCATGGGCCCCCGGAGAGGCCGGGAGGTGGCGGACGCCGCTTCTCAGACCGTGGCCTGGCAGCCTCGACCCCCCCACCACCAAGCCCCCCCCAAGCCCCCCCGGCTCAGGTCACTTTCACACACCCAAAGCATACTGTACGTTCTCGCATCTCCACAGCTGCCTCTCGGGGACCGGCTCAATTAAGCGCCCTGTACCCCCCCCGGCCGATAACCGCCTCGGTGACAGCTCAGGCCGTTCACTGAATTAATTATGCATGTCAGAAAACCGCAGCCCCTCGGCCGAGCCGAACGGCGATGACACACTAATGACACTCCATGTACCATAAGGGTGTGGCTGTGCACCCTGATCACACACATTATACCGGTGTCGGTTCTCGCCCCCATAATGCACCACGACTGTGTCATCAGAGTTAATTTACATGTTGTTATTTATTTAGCTGATGCTTTTCACTAAAGTGACGTACCACTGTGTATGCAGGGTCAGCCAGTCCCTGGAGTGAATGGGGACTAAGGATTCTGCTCAAGGGCCCAAAGGTGAAATAACTTGACCAAGCCTGGGATCTGAACTCACAAGTCTCCTAACTCACAAGTCTCCTAACTCACAAGGCCGCACACTGCCCACTAAAGTTTGGTCTCATACTGACACAGATCAACTCAAAATCCTTTCACTCTAGCAATCTGCTGCTATTTGAGTGCATTTTGCTACAGAAGATATAAAGAACAATTTAGTGATGGTTGCAGAAAGATGGGTGACTGTGGATTGGCACTCACCGCCGGGGGCCGTGTGCAGGTAGCTCCACTCGGAGGCATTCCCGCACCCCGCTCCGGTGCAGGCAGACACGCTGAAGCGGTAGAGCCGGTACTTGGCCAGCGGGGACAGGATGGTCTCCTGGACGCCCCCCGTGGCGTTCACGTGCGACACCTTCTCGCCTTCCACGCAGCCGGCGGGGGCCCCCGCGAGGCAGGAGAGCGCCAGCAGCTCCAGCAGCAGCCGGTACTCACGCAGGCGTCCTGGGAGCTGCCCGGGGGGGCCCCAGCTCAGGGTGCCACTGGTGGACTGGATCTCAATCACTTTCACGTCGCTAGGAGGCCCCGGGACTGAAGATGGCCAAAGAGAGGAGAAGTTCGTCAACAGGCCCATCGAGTGGCTTTTCTAGGGCGCTATCTTTGAGTGGGGCACCAGTGTTTGAATTGTGGGGGGGGCAAAAGCATAATTTGGGGATTTTGTCAAATTACTAATGATTGGGTGAATTTGGTCTGTTTTCGTTAGCTGGGCATACAATTGAGTTTGAATGGACAGACAATCTGTCTGGGTGGGCACTGCTCCCCTCCCCCCTCCACCCACCTGTAGTTTTTATCCTTCATCTTTACAAAATGGGAAGATGGTTTTTTAACTGCCCTACCTAAGATAAAAGGGCACGAATAAAACTGTCTGTTCATCAGGCACTACTTGTAGGACAGTCAATAAACAGAGGACAATCCATTTATGGTTTTTGTAGATACTGTAACGTATCACTTAAAGAATGAACTCTATGATGAACATATCAATGTGAACATCATATGCACTTTTACTGTGAAGAAATTCCCCGCAAATATTCATCTATGTTTATCATTACAAACAAAATTTACAATGGGGGGGGGGGTGGGTGTTCATGTGGTGTCAGGTAGTAAATCAGTGTGGACCCCGTGACCCGGGGCACAGAGAGTACACCCCGGGTCACAAAGTGCCGCTGAATAAAGCAACTTGAAACTAACCACCACGCTGGGTCAGGTGACCAGAGCTTGGGGACTTGTGAGAACACACTGATTCCTCCTGATCTCGCTGAATTCTGCACGGCCAAGCGCTCAAGTAGAGGGAAGATGCGAAAAAGGTAGCATGTGCATATGGACAGTGAGACAAACTCCTCATCACAAAGGTCTGGGATAAACAAAGAAGGCCGTGGCTCAGCTCCAGTGGGACTGCTGTGACCAACACGCCAGCTTCATCAGGTCACTGCCTTTTCCCACATGTTTCCAACCAGAACATTGGGGTGGGGGCATTCGGGTGGAATCGGTGAAGCACATAATCAACAGAGCCTCCGCTCCAAGAAGAATCGTGGGAAGACATTAGCAGAGCAATATTAGCAGAGGAATGTCTCCTGCATTCTTTTCAGGACTGTGATGATCCTGCTGACCCTCAGAAATCACGGATATGAAGAGCTCTCTGCTCAGAATGCATCATTTAGGGGGACAACACCTCATTCCAGCTGTTTGCTAACAGTACATGTGAATCACAGACACAGGTGCAGTATGTGTAAGTATGTGTGAGTCACAGATGCGATGACAGTATGTGTGAATCACAGACATGCCGGTGGTACGTGTGATTCACAGATGCGATGACAGTATGTGTGAATCACAGACATGGCGGTGGTACGTGAGATTCACAGATGCGATGACAGTAT
>JABFEB020000060.1:26022890-26040975 GCA_019775895.2 Stomatorhinus ivindoensis | reverse complement strand
TGTATCATTTTCATAGCTCTCGATAATGTTTTAGTCATTGGCTGCTAGAAGTAGTGTCACCTTTCATAAATCTGATGGATAAACATCTGCTTCTCAGACACTAACGTTTCACTTACACTTCTTCCCATGAACGGTCAGATCTATGAATTAAACCTCACATGCCTGAAGATATAGAAAGATGACCCTCTTTGAAATAGCGATGCAAAAAAGTCAAACTCAGACGGCTATTTCTATGCACCGTCTTGCGTGCGCTAGAATAAGAGACTTTCCTCTGACTCATCAGTACGCCAGAAGGAGGAGGATTGGTCCTTAGACGCTTTTTAATTACCTGTAGCAGCACAATGCAAATTCAGCGGGAAAACCTCAGTGCTGCCCGCCCATCTGTCGTGGGAAAATACATGAGGGGCATTTTTGAGCTGCCCAGGTTAATGTTTTTAAAAGTACCTCGCAGAGCTGATCTTTCGACATCAATTGGTTTACCGTTCTTTGAGACTCTTATTGATTTACAATATGCTTTATCCAAAGTGTCCCAAAGCCTTCCAGAATCTAACATAGATAAGACCTACTGTATCATTTTCATAGCTCTCGATAATGTTTTAGTCATTGGCTGCTAGAAGTAGTGTCACCTTTCATAAATCTGATGCTCCTCGCCCAAACAGAATATATTCATTAGCGGAGTAGGTGGTTTTTTTGATCCAACATGCAGATGTAGTTCCTCAGTGAGGGATACAGACATACCATAAGCTAAGGACAGGTGTCTGCAAGGCCACCCAATGTGATATTGCAGAGGCACCTAAGGGCATCATAACATTCAGTTCTGCTTAAATTGGGGGTGTCTGATTCAGCAAATCAGGTTGCTGTGCCGTGATCAGAAGGTTGCTGGTTCAAATCCTGTGGTCCACAGAGCCATGTCACCATTGGATCCAAGAGCAATGGCATTAATCCCTAACTGCTCCAGAGACTGTGTGAACCTGCATTCTCAAAAAATGTGCATTGCTTTGGATGAATGTATGCTGGATTAATGTATTGTCAATATCCCTGCAAATGCAACAAACTGAAGGGATCCACTAGTAGTCGAGCTAAGTGGTGCAAATTAACACTTTGCTTTCCTGTTTATTTGAACACCTCTGCCGGCTCCTGGACAATGGCCTCCCCTCCAGGCTTCTTCCTTCTAGGGTGTTTTTCCTTGCCACTGTCGCCTCTGGTTGTTCACTGGGGGCTTTTGGCGGGGGGAATGTAAAGCACCTTGAGACAATGAATGTCTCATGCAATGTATTGTTGTGAAAATGCACTATACAAATAAAATTGAATTGATGAATTGAACTGAATTCAAGTGGTAGATGCCTGGCATTTGCAGATAACTTCCCAGGTTATAGATTCAATGAAAGAGAAAGCAACTGTGGGAACGAAAACAACACTAGAGCACTTGAGAACCCTACTTCCTAATCACCTATTTAACAAGTAACATCTTACAAAGCAGGAGTACTGGTCCCATGACCCTTACCATGATACACTACATGGACAAAAGTATTGGTACACCCACCAAATTTTACTTTCACAGACATCCGTATGGAGTTGGTTCCCCCTTTGCAGCTATAACAGCTGCCACTCATCTGGGAAGACTTTCCACAAGTGTATCAGTGGGAATATTTGCACATTAATCCAGAAGAGCATTTATGAGGTCAGCATTTGTGATGCTGGACCTGAAGGTCTGGCTTGCAATCTCCATTCTAGTTCATCCCAAAGTTGATCAATGGAGTTGATTTCAGGATCTGTGTGGGCCAGTCAAGTTCTTCCACAACAAACTCAACCAACCATGTCTGTATGGACCTTGCTTGACAGAAGCATGCTGTAACAGCAAAGGGCCGTCCACAAACTGTTCCTACAAAGTTGGATGCAAAGAATTGTCTAAAATGTCTTGGTACACTGAAGCATTAAGAGTTCCCTTCACTGTAACTAAGAGGCCAAGCCCAACCCCTGACAAACATCCCCACACCATAATCCCTCCTCCACCAGACTTCACAGTTGGCACAATGCAGTCAGGCAGGTAACGTTCTCCTGACATCCACCAAACTCAGACTCATCCATCAGATTGCCAGACAGAGAAGTGTGATTCCTCACTCCACAGAACACGTTTCCACTGCTCCAGATCCCAGTGGCTGTGTGCTTTACACCACTCCATCTGACGCTTGGCATTGTGATGTGAGGCTTGCATGCAGCTGCTCGGCCACGGAAGCCCATTCCATGAAACACCTGACCAACAGTTTTCATGATGGACCTAATGGCAGAGGACGTGTTAGTAACACGCTTGAATTCACTGAGCTCTTTAGAACAACCAGTTTTTTCACAAATGTTTGTAAACCTGACTGCATGGCTAGATGCTGCATTTTATACACCTGCGGCAATGTGTCTGAATGAAACACCTGAATTCAGTGATTAAAATCCAATACATTTATCCATATCGTGTAAGTGCTTGGAAGATGGATAGATGGTTGAGTTACTAGTGGTTGCTAAATGTGTTGTATGCATTTCATAATCACTTTTAAAAAGTGTGCCTGAGATCTATGTGAGCAAGCCTACAAAATTGAATCTCAGATTTTAGCTGGACTTTCGGAGCTGTCGAAATTAGCTTATTGAAACAATGTCCACTAAAGATGATCAAAAATCCATTTTGCTGAACACATCCGTTCACTAAATTTAAGAAAGTACAGAAAATTCACCATCCTAAGTCTTATGGCAGGGATAAAAGATTTTGTGGGACAGAATACCAAAAGTACTTTGATTTCACTTTATAGGCTACATTAAACACTGTGAAAATCTTTGCTGTTGTGTGTCAGTAATGACTCAAAATAAGTCTTCATTTAAAGTTATGCTCTGACTACACTACCCATCATTCCTAAGCTTCCCTTATACAACTACATTGCCCAGCTAGCATCCCAGCTGCAGGGATTATCAGACAATGTACGCCAGCACTTCAGCAAAACGCTGCTGCATTCCATTCTTATGACTGCTGGCCTCCCTGCAGGGCTAATAGAGTATAAAAAAGGGTGGATTCCTCAATATTAGGCCCATGATGCAGATTTTCAAACGAAACAAGATGTTCTATCTGGTTTACAGAATATAGTGTAACAAGATGGGCCGGATTGTAAAGATCGTACAAATTCTGAAAAATAATCCTAAGGAACAAAGATAGCAAAGCAGTATAACCACAATGACTCTATGAGAAATATTTCAACTACCTGGGAGTGGATAAGCATTTACAAACCTTTCTACATTAACCAGAGTAAGGAGTTACAAGGTTCTGTGAATGTGACAGTTAATGGTATTTTAATTACATGACATATAAGACAAGGTTAAAACATTGAACCCTCTGGGATAAACAAAGTTTATCATAAGTAATCCAACATATTTCTGTGCAGCCTAAAACTGTTGTACTGGAAACAGTGGAGATTTTTCTAGGAAGTTTCTGGCCTGGGAGTGATCTGCCTAACAGGTTTGCCATGACCAACAGAGAAGATTATTCATCTCCTAACTCCGCCACACTAATACTAATAACAGATGAGCTGGTGTGACAGTGCCACCTAATGGAAACAGTGAGTTTCTGCCGCTTTCAGGGAATTTATTGACTGGTCTTGCCTTCCATATTCCGTTTCAGTAAGGTGGTCAGAGCCTAACCGCCTTTGTGTTCTGCTGAAGATCTATTGGTCAGACCTGTCATTCTCTGAATTGTGGCCTTTTCTAGCACTCTTATTTCTAATACAAAAAAAACTGAAAGAACCAGTTAGCAGAAGGTCCTTAGACAGCAATGTCGATAAATAAAATAGCTTTCACAATTAGCATCACTATGAATATACAAAACACAGTGTTCTTTACTTTAATTCTGTGAGTTGTTCTGCTTTGAGCTGCCGTCTTTCCACAGAAGTCATTCTCAAACTGATGTTAAATCTGATTTTAGTCCAAACTTGAACTTCAGTCCAAAAGAAAGCAAAGAGAATTCAGAAATGGGTGAGTCAGTCAAGAACAGAGAAAGGTCAATAAAGGCACCTGAGGCAGGCAAGCGAATCCCTCTGTGGGAGACATGAGTCATATCCATGCACTTTTTAATTACATTCTAACTCAGAGCCAGTTTCCACTTGCCCACGGGGAGAGAATTGCGGTTATCAGCAGAAAGTATGGGAATGACCACCAAATTATGACGGAAGAGCTGGGTGTATCATCTGCAATCTCAGGAAATAGTTTCTTCCAGTATATCTCCATCCAGATTGAATGCAAGTCCACGCATACATCACCACCACAGTGCGACAAAAGCACTCCTGCTCTTGAAGTACAGCTCTACAGACACCATAATCCAGCACATACTCCTTCTAAAAATCAGAGGATTTTACTTAAGGAAGAGAGCAGTTCTAAAGGACTAGATGACCGCCACACTCTCCATTAGTGATCAGATTATATGCTCTAGCATGGTTCATTCACATGAGCAGAAAAGACCCAACTGGTGTGAAGAGAGAGAAACCTGGGCATTGAAGAGAACAACCAGCTCTCTGTTGCTGCCTGTCCAGGGAGTGTCACCATCCATCTTCAAGGGGGCAGCTGTGTGACCCAACCATCATAACCTCCCAAGACATCCCTACCAAATCTCTCCCTCCGCATCCCTCTAAAATAATAATTCAGTAAAACTTCAGGTAGCTTTCATTCAAAAACATAACAAAATAGAATGTAGAAAATACTAAGACTCACCTCAGCATATTAATTCTACTGATTTCCCTCTTGCACTATTGTCAGTGACATGGAATAAAATGCTTAATATTAACCTATGTGCTCATTTTTATCACCTGAGAGCTTCTATAAAATGAATGGAATAAAATCTACAAGGTTTAATTGGGAATGGAGGTAGCAGGCAAAGTGTGAATTAGCATTTTGTCTGTTTACGGTTTTTCTCAGTCGCTTTGGTACATTTCTTGAAGTATCCTCAACATTTGCAAAACAGTATGTGCATTTCTTGAAACAATTTGTACAAACAGCACCACATGATGAACCACCTGCAAAAGCCTGTAACTTTCTCAAAATCCTTAGTTTATCCCTCAAAAGTAAATATCTGTCAATGAACTTGTTAGTGGCGTCACAATGTCAAGTCCTTGTGTTATCGTCCACAAACAAGTTGGTCAAAATGCTTAGCAGAACAGTGCACTCTGTATTTTCCAATGTAAACTATAGCAACAGTACAATGTTACACATACTGTAACACACAAACACATGCATACATATGTACACACTGTAAATATCTATACATATCTCTGTGGTACAGGATATGTCTAGTATGTAACTGTATAAGGTAAATTTACCGTATACTGTAAAATGAAGTGGAATACTGTAACATGAAGCAGTGCAGTAAGTGTGCAATATTATAGTACAGTGCACATTGTGGAATTACATACCTGTTGTGTCAATGAAATGTTTAAATGACTGAGGACACAGTTGTTCTCCCAACAACAGCCGTACCCTTCGAGCAGCCTGTCATTGTAAGGCCGTGACTGAGGACATGGTTCACAATTGTGATCCATATTTCATCAGATTCATGACTGGTCTTGGCCTCTCCTACCTCTCCCTCTGTTTAGCCTCCCTGCCCTTCCACCATGCCGCCTTACTCCTCTTCTTCTTACCGGCTGTTGACCTTGTTCATTTCCTTGTTCTTCTTTCACTGCCCAGTTGTGACACTGCATTGCCATCTGTCGATAAATGCTTGCCGACTGAAGGCTCATGCACTGCTTTAGAGAACTGGTCGGTCACTGGTGGATCTAACGCTTTTGACATTCCGCTCTATTGGTGAAAGCGAAGATCAACTGAGAGCAACTGATCAATTCAGGACACATTTATTTTTAATTATTTAAAAATCAAAATTAAAAATAAATAAATAAAAACTATAATAGAGATAGAATACGTTTGACCGATTATGAGAACTGGTTTATCCATTTTGCATGTTATGATTTATGCAATAAGCTAACACCTAGATGTCAGACGTCAAATCAACAGAGTACCAGTATAATACATTTTGACCAACATCTCACGAGTAACTGAAAATGCAGGAATCAGATGATGATAATGATTGTACATAACTATTGACATGAATGCACCAAAGCATTTGCAATCTGACCAAAATAACTGCATTTATGATGCATACAAGTGACTCAATGATGTGGCGATGGTATGAGTAATTACGAGAATTTCTTTTCTAAACTGAGAAATGTATCAAAGCGAAAGAAAAACGCTGTATTGATTCCATGCCCAAAATGCTCACTAGAGGGCACTACAATGCCATGTGTGGTGATAGGATACCAATTACAAATTTAATATAAAAACGTCAGCCAGAAAATTGTTTAGACGTTGATGACGGATTTTAATTCTCAAATTCACACAGAATGTAGCTTTCACCTCTGATTAAACCCAAAGTATTATCCTTCTGAGATACTTGACGGACTGTGTAAGCAGAAGACAGAACTATGGTAGACAGAACTATTTCCTTATGTTAAACACAGAAAAAACAGTAGTTCTGGTACTTGGTCCCAAGGATGCACAAAATAAGTTTCACCACCTCAACATTAGTGGCCTTCCTACACAACCTAAAACAGTGGTTAGAAATCTTGGTCTTCTAGTTGATTCGGATCTATGTCTTGATGCTCACATAATAAGTATTACTAGAACTACAGAACATAGCCAAGCTTCATGGTGCAGAAAAATTAATACACACCTTTATAACTTCCAGACTGAACTACTGTAATGCCCTCCTTTCTGGTTGCCAGATCCTTACATAAACTTCAGCTGGCAAAGAATGGGGGCAGCATGGTGGTGCAGTGGTTAGCACTGTTGCCTCACACCTCTGGGACCTGGGTTTGAGTCTCTGCCTGGGTTCCATGTGTGTGGAGTTTGCATGTTCTCCCTGTGCCGTCGTGGGGTTTCCTCCGGGTTCTCCAGTACCCCACAATCTAAAAACATGCTGAGGCTGATTGGAGTTACAACATTGCCTGTGTGAGTGACTGGTGTGTGAGTGTGCCCTGCGATGGGCTGCCCCTCCGTCCAGGGTTGTTCCCTGCCTCGTGCTTCCGGGATAGGCTCCGGACCCCCTGCAACCCAGTAGGATAGGTGGGTATGGAAAATGGATGGATGGATGGATGGTTGCAGGAGCCAGAGTTCTCACAACACAAAAAAATTTG
Source organism: Stomatorhinus ivindoensis (assembly GCA_019775895.2). Classification (NCBI taxonomy): domain Eukaryota; kingdom Metazoa; phylum Chordata; class Actinopteri; order Osteoglossiformes; family Mormyridae; genus Stomatorhinus; species Stomatorhinus ivindoensis. The sequence continues at coordinate 26,033,767 of JABFEB020000060.1, read as the reverse complement.
ATCACATTAACCCAGCCTTAGCCTGCCTTCCAGGCATTCCTGTGGGCATGCCCAGAAAAAAGTGATTTTGATATATGTATCAGTGAGGTTTCAGGACAAAAACAGGGTGATATTGCCCTCTTTTATTGCTTGAAAACATACACACACTAGCGGTAAGACTTCTGGTAGCGTGCACGGGCACCAGGTCCACCGAACTTCTTGGACTCGCAGCGGCGAGGGTCCGCCACCAGTAGGGTCCTATCGTACTGGATCAGGATGTCTTTGATCTCCTTCTTAGAGGCCTCGTCCACATCTGGAGGGGGGAAGAGGACACAGATCATGCTGATCAGCTCAGATAGCACATGTCTCAAAGGTAATACTGTAAGTAGGGATGCCCTGATATTAGTATCGGTATTGGGACCGATACCGTACTCAAGTACCCATACTCATCCTTATGACAATGCGGCGATGCCTATAGTCGATACCACATAGTGATGTATCAGAGACATTATTACTGAGCAAAATAAATGGAACAATATGCCTGCGGTGTGGAAGTACTTCAAAAGTTACAAGGGAAACCAAAGAATGATAGACAACAAGCTGTACTGTACTAAACTCTCAAGAGGCACAGAAACAATAACTAAAAACTACATTTAAGAAAGCAAATAATGAAATCGCCACTGCAGGACTCAATGACCAGCCATGCAGAAGACATTAGTGCAGAGAGAGAGAATGTCAGACGATAACCCTTGAGCAATGAAGAAAAAGAAAAACAGAAGGTCTTAGGTTGTAAGCGGAACGCATAATGCTTCCTGGGGTATTACATGGTGTACAAAGTTTATGAATTACTGCTTTAAGGCATTTAGACTGCCCACATGTTTTTAAATCATGTTAAATCCAGCTTGCTGGTCCATCATTTTCCAGAGAGACTAAAAACAAGCATCAGCACCCTAATTAAAAACACCCAATCCCATTTTAATTTTTAAATTAAAATCTCTTTTTTTAGACATCACCCAGCCCTAACTGGTATCGGTATTGGTGAGTACTGGAAAGTGAGCATTGGTATTTATACTCGGTGTGAAAAAAACTGGTATTGGTGCATCCCTAGTAATAAACTCATTAAGAAAAAGTCATTTCATGAGAGCAAAAAATGTTCTCTTACATTTCTGGTAGTAAGCAACCAGGGACTTGGAAATAGCCTGACGGATAGCTGAAAAAAAAGAAGATGTCATCACAGGGATGTTCACACAATGTTTTATTCAGTGGTTCACTAGTAACAGCTCATACACTAAAACACCTTAAATGTTCTGTCATTAAGAGTAACAACATAAACAAGCAGGTTACCGTAGACCTGTGCGATGTGTCCACCTCCCTTGACACGGACCCTGATATCTACCCCCGCAAAGCGGTCCTTGCCCAGCAGCAGTACAGGTTCCAGAAGCTGTTGGTAAAAACATGGACACAATGAGAGGCTTCAGTCAGCATTAGTTTTCCCATTATGGATCAGATGTGTTCTAAAGAATCCTAAAAATCCAACCTTGTACTGCAGAGTAGCAGGTTCAACCATTTCCAAAGGTCTGCCGTTCACCTTTATGAGGCCATTCCCTCGTTTGCAGTGGGCGACGGCTGTGGCGGTTTTCTGTAACATTTAAAACACACCGTATACTTACATCTGCTTTCTCACTTAAAGCTCTAATGGTCTAACGAAGTACTGATCACGTCATTACAGACAGGCGACCCCAGCTTCTGCCCGTAACTAGGTATAGTTAACAACCTTATAGTGACAAGATGATAAATCGTCATGAGATGTAATAGACATGACATTCAAGGTAGCTAAAATATTCATAAATACAAGTAACGTATTGAAGCAGGTAATCTCATATAAATATTAGTCTCTCGATGTCAACTATCAGTCAAAATTAAAGTGCACGTTTTATTTCAAGTATAACTTTATTTAAATACTTTCAGGGATACAGTGAAACAAAATAACGCTTCTCCGAGACCTTTATATGGGTTTTAGACAGAACATGGAAAAAGTAAGTACACAAAAATAAATAAGTATTTCTGGAACATAGCTGTTTAACATGTTAAACCTACCACTATTCCGGCTAAAATAAAAAAATCGCAGCTTGACGAGTGGTTTCCCACTCCTATGCTGTACATGTTAGTCGGCTACACGTGTAATACATAAAAAGCGCTTATACTCACTTTACGTCCGAAAACCTGGACAGACTGTAGAGGACCTTTAGCCGGCATGTTTCTAAAATAGACAATACACAAACGCTTGTTATTATGAACTGGAAATAGAACGTATATTCCAACATAAAAAGGAGAAACCGGTCACATACCCAGTCCTGCGCGAGAACCATAGGAAAAGACCGTAAGCCGCTCAATGCGTGACGATAAGGCCCCAACGCGACAATTCCGTGGAGCTTTACGGCAGCGTGACACCATGCGTATTTCTGGCTCTACGGCATGCACTTTGGACAAAACGAACTAAAGGTATTCTTAAAAATATCGACAACTGTCCATTAACACCATATACAAATAGATCAAAATCAATTAGCTTAGGGGGAAAAATAAAACTTACCCGACATCGTAGAACACTATAAAATGAAAGATTAGAAAACAATTCACGATTTTCTTAACAGTGTTGGTTAAATAGTTATTCTTCTAGATATTACCTGATCGGTGTAATTACCATAAGATGGGTATTTACAGCCACGCACTTGAAATACGCTTTCGTTCAAAGGACCTTAACGTCGTAAGATATACTAAACATATTAAGATAGCTGATATATTGTAACATATTCTGTTCTTTGTAATTGTTTTAATGCTTAGCATATGTTGCATTTTCAGTCTTTTATTCATTTGAGGATAATTTTTTGAGGAAATTCTATTTTAGTTTGTTTCTTTTTCAAATCTAGGCCAGAACACCTTATATGGGACCCACGAATAGATGTCCTGAAAAAAATAGGTTAACTTCCTTCTCAGCGTGAGCAAAAATAACAGCCAGATCAGGTAGAGCGCAAGACCAAAATGTTTGCGGCGGGTCAAGCGCTTCATGCTTGGAAGATGTTGTAACTCTCTCTAGTTTCGCTTTACTTTCTGATGGACACTGGGAGGCGCCAGACTCTCCTCCGAAAGCTCATGCCTTGAACAGATATAAGTACGATCCATCCATTCTTTCAATCAGTGTATCACGAAACACGTTTTCAGGGGAAATTCTGGACACTGCATTTTAAAATTACGTTGCTTTGGGGAAACTTGATCTTCATCACCCGTCAGCTTTAGGCTCCTTAATCATTCTTAAAACAATGCAAAATGAAGATTTTCTTAAAGCAAATTATCTTTTGTGATAATATATCCTTGACTTGTTTCACTTTCAGATTCATTCTGATGAAATATTGACGTGTATGTATATATATTATTATTGCACTCTGTTTGAATAAAAAGAAACAGAACTCAAATGTTCCACTTTGACCAGGTGGGCTGCAGTAAATGAAAATACTTGTTTCTCTAAGTGGTTTTCAAGTGGACAGGACTCGCACGTATTACCAACACCCAGGTCTCGACAGCCAGCCAGCTCCATTCCAAGAAAGGAAATGATCGCTCACAAATCGTTGATTGGAAACTGCCCTGCTCTCCAACAACATTTTAGCCACTGGCAGTGTGTGTGTGTGCAAGTGATGTTTATATCAACCAATGGACAGGATAACAGCTTGGTTTGCTTCAGACACAAATATATATAACACATTCATCAGACTGTAATGTATATAAAACGTTCATAAAACACAAGCACCCTACCCAGAATGGAACTGAATAAATCAAGACGCTTCTCACACATTATTGCTGAGATTGATGGGGACAATGAACTAACCATTTATGAACAATTAGTCAAATCCTACTCATGATTTTTAGTAAGTTGGCAGTTTTACGAGTCACTCTGAATTGCCCACATATCTTAACCCCGAGTCTAAACTGGGATTCAAAACAAAAATGTTTTCAATTCTCCTGTCTCTCTTTCCGGATCTGGAAAGCTTGTGCACATGATTTAATTATGCAAGATTGCATGCTGGTATTACAAGCACTTAAGTGTAATGGATAAAACATTAGACCTAATGCATTCAGGCATGAAATTCCCAACACGAAATGGTTGCTGGGGTAACTCAATCAGACGGCTATACCGTGTCATAAACCTTAATGGGAGAAAATAGCACCACTTCAGAAAAGGAGTTCATACAAAAAAAAACCAATATCACAGAGTGGGTCAATGAGGGGTCAGGAGGTCACAGTTGGTGCCAAAGCTCAAACTGTACAAGTAATTGTGCCTACATACAGCTAAGCAGACGAAAGGATTATATACTGGCCTGATAAAGTCTAACAGGCCCCAATCTTATACTTACATCTGCTTAACAAGATTTACATTATTTACATCAACATTCATCCTACCTCCTCTTTTCCCCTGTCCCTCATACACTTTCTCAAACATACACATGACACGTTCACGTTGGGAAGTTCTGCAATGAAGGTGTGAATGAATGAGGGGTGCATTCCATCCTAATAGCGTAAACAAAATGCAGAATTTATGATTTGGGGCGGAGCTTCGGAAACGGCACCTTGTCTACAGAAGGGACTGGATATCGATATGGGGCGGAGCCAGCTGATACACGCTCTGAACGAATGATGTTTCTCTATGGATGAATAATTAATCATGCAAGAAAACTAGGTATGTGGAAGAAGAGAGCCACAGCAGGGCAGTGGTATGACTCACTGCCCCCAGTAATCACAGTGCAAACCTATTAGTGACGTGTGTCCACAGTGACCTCTCTAATCCTGATAATAGTCAGGTTCCTCTATTTTCTGATTCCCAAACACAATATTTTCTTTTACCCCAAAGATGGCTGTGCACCCATCACCCAAACACACTCGACACCCATCCTGACCTGATTCGCCTCCCACTTTTTCTAGTCAATTTGGCAGCTAGCTGAACATAGCACTCTACTATTTAGGTGGCAAAGGTGACACCCTGAGGTAGAGTGTCTATATGCTTTTTTATAAATAGCCCAATATACCCCTAATTGTGGCAGGCATGCTGGCCGCAAAGAATGGCCATTCCGAAACCCCCCCGCCCCGCCCGCTGTGTTGTGCTCCACCTTTAGACTCGCATGGTGAGTATGTTTATGTCAGTCAACCAGGGTTTTGTCCCGCACCTACAGTGAGCATGTGCGGTAGGCAGCCTCACGACCCGGGGGGGCGTCTGCAGAGTGACAGAACAGGTTCAGGCGTTTTACATAATGCCACAGCTCACTAATGCACTGCACTCTGAGAGGTGGGCAGCCCCCTCAGGCATGGCCGCTAAAACAACGAAAGACGATTTATCCAAGGGTAAATGGCGGCCAAGCCTAGATGACAAGTCCAACCTGGTCACAGAGACAGGAGACCATCCACAGGAAATGACTGATGAAAGATGTGCATGTTGGAATTTTCTTCTGGGTTCAGTTAGCAGTACAGAAACATACATCTCTGTGGTTTCCAAGCTATGTTACGGACACCCATGTTTTCAAATGATCTGCCAGTTACCACTGTGTGAAATCTTTCCCTTGTCGAGAGTGAAGGATTCTGGGATACTCAGCAGGTAAAATATATATACACACACAACGATGTATAACAGAATGTCTCAGTGCGGTGATCCCAGCATGCAACTGTGAGAACAGGTCCACTCCTATGAGATGACTTTGGGTTATGTCACCTTCTCTTTCAACTGTAATAGGTGTTGCTACTGCCAAAAGTGATGTTGCTGGTAGCTAGGTTTTTCCCTGCATGTCCTGGATCTGCAGAGCATTGGGAGCAGAGCTTAGTTTGTGTGGAACAGTGTGCTGTGGTTACCATGGTGATAGGGAAGCAGTCTTTTAGCACTGCTTATTAAAAAGAAGTCACATATTGATGAGGGTGCTGTCAGCTTACCGAGGGCCATTCCCATCATCTAAGCATCTTTTATGCTATATCTCCTGCAATACGTCGGCTTTGTTTGAAAGAATACTTTCAATAGCACATTTAAGGATATATTGCCTCTTTTAAGAAATATGCCTATAATTTATCTGTATTTCTCCGATGGATGAAGTCTGGAAGAAGTTAGATGAGGAGGCTGTAACAGACCAGCAATGAGGAGACGGGTCACTGAGTTTGGAACGTGTCGGACTACCTAAGAGCAGCAGGCGTAGGGATTGGCATGGACAGTGCAGCTACGGGCACTGGGCGCTGGGCATGCCACGATACCTCGCTCCCCCTTTCGCTCTGGCATCCGCCCTGGCCGCACCATGGCAGCGGTAAATATTGACGCTGCTCTGCATGTGACCGCGAGCCGTGGCGGGAGATCGAGGCACGGCGGCAAATTTGGCGGCACTAGCTTGCTTTTAGGGGCAGGGTATGGCGCTGCGAGGTACCTGGGCTGGCACTGTCTCAGCAACGGCACCTACGGAACACAAAATAGCATGGAGATTCGATTTCCTGAAGTATATACATGATACGTATCAGTGTTATTTGATCTACACATAGTCTGCATATGATTTCAATCAATTCAGTTTTCGTGGAGTTGAGAAGGAAGAACAGTTTGTGAATCAGCAACCCACGATTTAACAATGAATTGTCCAGTGTTTGTGACACATGAAGACACTGCTATGTGGCTGAATTGGGAAGAGACAGAGGTATCGGATGGGAAAGGCTTGGGTGAGCCCATTTTTCGGGTGGGGGTGGAAGGGGTAGGTCTCCACTGTGGAGCTTCCTAAAAAGGCAGAGATGGGCCATCCTGTGAGGTGCCTCCCCCGCTACCTCTTTCCCTTCTTCTTCTGCCTGCGTGTGAGCGGGGGGCTGCACATCGATGCTGGGAGATGCTGGTTTCTCGGCCTGCACTGCTATGTCGCAGCTCCCCCATTCATCAAGCGCTATTTATGGCTCTTGCTTCTATCATTTTCCTGTGCTAGACTGCAGTGAAAGGGTTCCATGTCTCTGGTGACAGGCTAACGGCAGTGGAGGGAAGACTGAAGTCACAAAAACCGACTTGTAACTGTTTATTAATAACTTAAATTCAGCTTTCTGCATGTGGCAGAAAATACATTTTACTGATTTTTAGGAAGCCAGTCAGAATAATTATTACATCCATCAAACTATTTTTTATATTTCCATATAAATCCGAAGCACTGTACCTTTATTTACAGTATATTTACAATTATAACATACAATGGGTGAAAGGCCACATTTGGTTGCCATTGACGACAATTATGACATCAGATCTGGAAACAGTACAGCCAAATGGAGGCAGTTGCAGACAATTTCCATTATCCATTATGAAATGCAGGTAAAATGTGGACTTCCTCAATCCATACATAAAACGGGATCCCACCAGGCCTGAGGATGGTGTTTCTCTGTAGCACTCCTTGCCTGGAGGAAAGGGGAATAAGACGAGTCTCCCACTGGTGTCACATGACCAGAATGACTTCCCTCAAAAGCAAAACAATCCGACCCATTTTTGGGCTGCCGAACGCGCCACCGATCCCTGTCGTTACTCCACAGAAAGACAACTTTATCTGAGCCCTGTAAACACAGGCTCATTGCCATGCATGAAAAGCGGTCAGTTAGAGCAGGAAGTGGATGAGCACTTATCGGGCCTCCTTACACTCAGGCATTGCAGCCAAATCACCTTAACAGGAGTTCAGGAAATATATAGCTGTATATTTGGTGTAGTGAAATCTACTATATATTTAAAGTGTATATTTTAGATTTTATGTGTGTCGTTTATTAAAATTTGGTTTCATGTGGCACTAAGGTATATTTACATTACGGGCCATCTCTCTTGTTCTGTTTCCCAGTCAGCAGAACCCTCGGGCCAGACCTTTCAGATGGGAAGGAGAGATCCCTGCTGGGGAGGAACTGCCGGGGAGTCCATGAGAACTAGTGACCGCGCTGCGTCGTTCTGCTCCAGAGTTTGGTTTTAAGCCTGTGTGGTCTGCCACTGTTCTCCAGCGCAGGGAATGTGAAAACCGCCAAGGGAACGCGAGCCACGCTTTCATGGACATATATGTACGCGTGCATTGACATCGCTGCTATTTTTAGCCACAAACTGCTCACGGAGATGTCATAGTGATGTCAGCGACCCCCCCTTAAAATAAATGCTTTGTTATTGTTCAGCATTTTCTGCCTTCTTTGATGCAATGTTTGCTTATGTTTACTTGCCTATTAATAATACGTCCGAAGAGGATACTGTTCCAATGGAGCTCAGAGAACTGGGAAGGGTTCGGGAAATTTGTACAGTTTAAATAAATTGGTGTGATCTGGTAACAGTCTGGGAATAAACACTTTGTCATTAAATGGAAATGGGAGATTTCAAAAGACAGCGAGGAGACGGAGCTGCGAGTTACGACAGTCGGCGTGTGCGTGTGCGCGCGCGGGTGTAGGCACGCGACCTTTTCAGCCTCGTGGCACGTTTCCGATTCCGTCTGAAATAGGTGGGCATGCCTGCAGGGTAACGCCCCCCCCCCCCGCACACACGTGCACACACACACACACACTCACACCTTCTCTAGTATCCACAGGTGAAAACTAAAAGCTTGCCGGGCTTGTCATGGACTGTCGACAAATTCCACACGCTGAGAATCATGCAATTCAGTAGCTGCATGCTTCGACACTTTTATGCTCTAAGCCTGGTATGGCTGGTAAAGCATACCTATAAATCCACCTCTTCATTGCTTCTTGAAATTTCTCAGCTGTCTTTCAGGAAGCCCTTATATATTGTATTAAGAGTTTCATCATTTTAGCAGTTTCTTCATTTTCTTAATTTTCTTCAGCCAATATTATTGACTTACCTACGTTATTATAGATATCTATATTTATTTTCTTAGTTGATGTTTCTTTCTCCAAAGCAACTTATATTGTTGAGTCATTTATGTGGATAAATCTTGTGCTAGAGGAATTCAGGTTATGCTCTTTGTTCAAAGAACATCCAGACATTTAAAGATTTGGTAAAGAAACTAAAATACATTGAATGAACTTGTTTCAAAATACTATGATCCAAGAAAATGACCGTCTTTTTTTAATTACTTATGTGTTACTATTTCATAATTTCTTCTGCTTATTAAACATATCAGGGAAACAGAAACCATCTTATTTATGAGAATTCCACTGCCTCTCTCTCTCTCTCTCTCTCTCTCTCTCTCGCTCTCTTTCGCTCTCTCTACCAAATCCAACATATGTACAACATCAGGTAGCTCACCATTGCTGTACTCTTTTTAAGCCCCCCCCCCCCCCCTGAAAGTGTGTGAGGGGTGGGTGGAGCTGTTATTGACAGTTATGGAAAGGTCTTGCATGGTGAGATGTTGTACCTCTTACTGTATGTGCACTGGAAGTTTTCTGGCAGTTGAGGAAATCTCTGGTGGAGTTTCCTGAAACAGCTGTCATACACAGTGACTTTGTGCTCTGCTCCCACAAGGGCAATATTGCATATTAACTAGGAAGAAAAATAATCCCACTGGTTCAGAGTGTCAGCTACCAGCTAGACACTAGCTCAGCTGAGCTTAGCAGAACTTGGTGAGCCAGCAGGCAGCCTGGCATTTAGCTGATATGCTTCTAGTGAGAGAAAAGTCCAGGAACAGCTGAAAGGGAGAGGGGCCAGTAGCATCACTGATCTGTCTGACCTCTGACCTGGGGCTGTCACACGCAGATCCTTCACTTTGCATTGCTGTAACCGTACTGTTAGTATGTATAGAGCAGACAACATTATAGTGTTTTTTTCTTCCAAGTTTCATGTTTTTAAATGCGTTGGATATCTGTGTCCAAACTAATTTGCTTTACACAAATCCTTGGGCTATATCTTAATTTGCTCATTTGGGAGAAGGGGACCGTTTCAATTAAAAAAAAAAACCACGGGATGGAATCTGAAACCCCTATTTGTGGCTCATATGCCAACAGGAATCAATATGCCCTTTGGAACGTGGGACTAGATCATGTATGTTTATCTCAAGGGCGCTATGCCAAAGACTCAACAAGATCTCAGAGAGACAAACACAGTTGAGGCAGGAGAATTCACAGCTGCTACGAACAAGGCAGCATGTGATTGTTTGGAGGGGGGGTTGAGAGGGTCATCATGCTATAATTATCCCCAAGTGAAGCATATCCAGACAAATCGAATCACAGTCAGAGACCAACAGCCTCTTAGATGCTGTGAGATCTTCAGCTTCAGTGTTGGAGTTCACCTCAGAGGTCCCGTTATTGTGCTGCAGTCTCTACAATGTGCTGACTTGGAGCTCAGGGTCCATCTGCGGAATTAGCATCATGACCAGAGGTGGAAAGTTTAGGTCCAGAAAGTACAAATCCAGACCAAAGTTTTGTTCTAACCAACCACTTGAGTGCTCTGTAACTGTGAGTCTTTATATTCAACTTGTTGGTGGGAGCAAAACCTTTGTCTGGATTTGTAATTTCTGCACCTGAACTTCCCACGACCACATAATGCCGGCGCCGTCGGCCCCTGTGCTTTCCCTGCGCTTTTCTGGAAACAATGCACTGATATACACTGCATAGCCCTTTGTAAAACCAACTGTAGCATTACTCATTGTAACAGGCAGTTTGTCAGCTGAAGATAACGTGGCTCAGGCAAAGCAAGGCGGCAATTCTGGGTCTACCATTGTGCTGGCTGATGTTGATTTTCACAGCCTCAGTAACATCAAAGGTTGCTATTTTTATCAGCGCGATAGCAGTCTGTCTGTCTAGTCTGAGTGTGCTACACAGTACTGTGCTAAAGTCTTAGGCAGTCAAAGAAAATGTTTAGTTTATTACAGTTTTTCTCCATTGGTTTGGCTCATTTCTTGAAACAGAAATTACATTCTCAAAATAACATGGACAAACCT
>JABFEB020000060.1:26010237-26022182 GCA_019775895.2 Stomatorhinus ivindoensis | reverse complement strand
CCAAATGATCTTAGAGTTTTGAGAATGTAATTTCTGTTTCAAGAAATGAGCCAAACCAATGGAGAAAAACTGTAACTCAATGAGCAGTGATTAGCTATGATGTTAGTGGTTAAAAAATACATGGGTGTATCAAATGGTTCCTGGTAACTTTAGGAGAGAGTTTGAAATGGCCAGACAGACAGACAGACAGACAGACAGACAGCCAGCCAGCCAGACAGACAGACAGACAGACAGACGCTTTGTCTTGTGTGACACTGATTGGGTCCAAATCAGCCCCAGACCTGCCAGTTCCCCTAAACACACACTGTACTGTTACACAGTACAATATTGGTAGGGTCATGTCTTTACCATCCTTGACCAAAACTACGCCTTTGGTCCTCACTATAATCCGTATAGGATAAACAATTAGAAGATGGATGGATGGATGATTCTTTGCATATTTTCCATACTTTCTTAGTCTTAAGTAGCTCTGTGGCCTAAGCAACAAAGTTCTGGTGTGAACAACGTAGCTATTCTATGCATGTAAGCATCATTGAAATGTGGTACATCTGCCCTGTGTGGAGTGAGCATAGATGGGACTTCACTGTGTTCAGTTTAGGGAATTGTTTTGAATTGTTGTTTTAAAGCAGTGCAAAATGTTTAAAGCAGTGGCAAGTAGCATAAACATTATGACAAACTCCAGGGGTGAAGAACAGTACTGCTGATTGGATGATGTGATGGCAGGTCTCACAGTGGCTTCCAATCAGGACTTTTCCACTTACAGAGCATAATCAAACAAGCCCCCACACCCTACCAAGCACCTGGCCGTCAGCCAATAACACTGCACTGTTGTGCCAAAACAAACAAAAAAAAAGATCTTGAGACTACCCCAGCAAATCAGTCCATTATGCATTACGCACTCAAGTATTAACCACAAATTATTGAAGGCATAAGTGAGAAATGTTGCTTACCTATTTTATAACCTGCACATTACTTCAGTATTATGCATCAAGAAATTGAACACATGGATGTCAGAGGGGTATGGATACCCTGGCAGGTTCGGGGGGGCTTGGCACATTACAGGGGCCTTTAAAGACATAAAAATCATACAAAAGATTTGGCGGAGGGGGGGCAATGTGACATTTTGTGAGGGGCCCCAGAATTTCTAGCTACGCCCCTGATTGAACAGATTCTTCCAAGAACAGACGTCCACTGTGAAATGTAGTGAATATCCTCTGTTTGAATAACAGAAGAGGTCCTGATTCAGTGGTAAGTACTCAGACGCCTGAAATATGGGACCCCCCCGGTGTGCACCGTGTCCCAGCTGTGCCTTGGGGACACTGCATGCTAACCACCCTCTGTGGCAGTGTGATAATGTACAAACATCAGGATAATGAACGCAAAGTGCTCCACCCCCAATGGAGAGCCAGGAAAAAGCAAAATAAAATTAAGAAATAGTGAAACGCAAGATCTGTTTTGAAGGGAGAGGCCATTGTATCATATTGTAATTCATTGAACATCTAGTAGCTAACACAACTCTATTGAAAATAAAATGCTGTTACAACTTCCTAATTTCATACACACCAATCAGTCATAATATAAAAACCAACCGCCTAATATTGTGTAGGTCCTCCTCATGCTGCAAAAACAACTCTGACCCATCAGGGCATGGACTCCACACGACCTCTGAAGGTGTCCTATGGTATCTGGCACCAAGACACTAGCAGCAGATCCTTTAAGTCCTGTAAGTTGCGAGGTGGGACCTCCATAGATCAAACTTGTTTGTCCAGCACCTCTCATAGATGCTTGTTTAGATTGGGATCTGGGGAATCTGAAGGTCCACTCAATACCTTGAACTCTTTTTCATGTTCTTCAAAGGCATGTACTTGGCCTGCAATAAGGTTTAGGTGGGTGGTATGTGTCAAAGTAACATCCACATGAAAGCCAGAACCCAAGGTTTCCCAGCAGAACATTGGCCAGAGCATCACACTGTCTACACTGGCTTGCCTTCCAATAATGCATCCTCCTCAGATCCTTACACCTGACCATTTTTCCTGCTTCCAACACATCAAGTTCAATTACTGACCGTTCGCTTACCTAATATATAATGGCGCCTGTGAAGGGTGCCGTTATAATGAGATAATCAATGCTATTCACTTCACCTGTCCTGTCATGGCTGATTGATGTACACTGTTACAACTTAACCTTAATCTGTAAAAAACAACAGTGAACTAATTATCTGTGGACACTTTGTCCAATGTTAGTTGATTAATTGAGATATATATTTTGGAATGGCATGAAAAAATTGTGTTTTTCGATGTTTGATACTATTTATACTTTATCAATACATAATTTACCTAAGAATAATACAGGCAGTGTTTTTGATGTGTAGAAAACGTTGGCAAAAGACGAAAATAGAGATTTAAATTCACAATTGTTTCCACAGCCATGACCGGGTTAAACGGTTGTAAGATGGATGGATAGACATTCATAAATGTTGAAAGAATGAGTCCTAAAAACTAAAATAAAAGTTTTCTAATTCCAGTTGATAGTTATTTAGACACTAATGTAATTTATCATGAATTGTACATCCTCGCATATCCCTTCAAGCAGGTACATTTTGTTTGAACCTTACTAATTACATAGCGGTTATTGTCATTAATCACTTTTATTAATTATTTATTTTATCGGCCGACAGTGACGTGATCCTGCGGGCCTCGCGGTGACGTCCCCGTATTCTCGCGATATTACGGTGTGTCGCCCCGGCTCGCTCGGCTCTCCCCTCATACGGCCCGGCGCGCTGTGGGACGGCGGCAGTGCGGAGCGCACCCTCCCTCCGCTAGAGAGAGATCGGGAAGCCCCGGGCAGGAGGGGGATGAAGATGGCGGACGCCAAGCAGAAGCGGAACGAGCAGCTGAAGCGGTGGCTGGGGTCGGAGACGGACCTCGAGCCGCCCATCTTGAAGAAGAAGAAGACGAAGGTGAAGTTTGACCAGGGCGCCGTCTTCCTGGCCGCCTGTTCGAGCGGCGACACCGAGGAGGTGCTGCGAATGCTGGAACGGGGCGCCGACATCAACTACGCCAATGTGGACGGTCTCACCGCCCTCCACCAGGTCTGTCTGCCGGTCCTCTGAGGTCGGTACGTTAAAAATGTCCTAAGCGGCACTTGCTGGCCGTGTCCGGTCACCGCGCCCCGGCGGCCAGTCTCTGGCGAAAACGGCAAAAGCCGTCCGCGCTCGAGCTCTCCCTTTGGCATAGCGAGCGAGGGAACAAAATAATACCAAATGATAGACATATGGCGCCTGACCCGCGGCCGTCGCCGTCGTGTGTCCTGTCAAAACATGCGAGTGTGCGGTAAGAGCGGTTCGGGCGGCGGCACCCGGCGGAGCCGGCTCGAGCGACAGTGGACAGCCGCCTTCCACAGGCCGGGTCGCTTCCTCTTCTGGCTGCGGAAAGCTCGGCCTCTATCACGGCGGGGTTGAATGGTTACCCGTCTCGATGATCATTTCACCCACTTTTATTTGCTTACCGTTTGTGATCACACGGTTATTCTCTGTCTGCTGGCTGGTGGTTATCGCTCGAGTAGCACGTCAGGGTTACACCTGGCTATTTAAAAACAGTGGCTAACTAGCTGTGCGTGAGCCTGCGCTATTTTCTCTCGTATGTTGTGATCTTGCTGCTGTTCTGTGTAAATTATTAGCAGAGATATGTATATTTTATTCTTTTAAACAATCTTTACTCCGTTTAAACGACACACCTGCTGTGTTCCGAACACAAGTCGCTCCTATAAATGAAGCGGTAAAACCCAATTTGCGCAAGGTGGAGTCCCGTGTTATTGGCATGTAAGACGCGTATGGCTCTAACCATCACCATACACCCCCACGCATGGAGATGGTTGAGAGTGCAGACGTCTAGCTCCGTTTTTGCGGTGGTATGCACTTCTAAAAATGAAAATAGGAAGCGTTCAAAATGCTCGCATGCATCATTTTGTTCATCGGATAAGGAGTAAAGGCCGGACAGTGACGGAGCGCTTTTAAAGGTTGCTGTTATGTCAGTAGGTGCGTTGAAGTGCATGTTAGGATTGACAGATCATCCGGAAAGAATTTTTGCTGGCGATTCCTCTGTATCTTTAGTGTGTGGTTCATCTGAATTACTGAAATACAGTTGGCTAAGTTGTAGTTTTGCAGGCCAGGAGGCTAATGGTTGGATAACTTAATATTATATTCTGCAAAGACTGGGTATAAAACCTGTGTCAGGTCCCTGCTTTTACTTAACTTTAAAGTGCAGGCTTGAGACCACAATTCCAGGGTTGTGTGTTTTATGCGTACCTTGAGTTTTGCATGCATTTAGGTGTATGGATGTTTTCTGGCATCTCCTTCTGTAGTCATAACCATGCTGTTAATGTAAATTCCTCAAATTTCCCTTAGTCCCAACTTTCCCAACTCTCTGATGGGCTAGCCTGCCGACTAGGGCTAGCCCTGTGTTTTGGGCCCTTTCAACTTGGTAGATAACCCATACTCATCGTGACCCTACATTGGATAGGTTATATAAATCATATGATTCTACTTAAATTGTGGTGGTTTATGTCTCTTAATGACCACAATAAGATAATATATTCATATATAATAAAATAATTCAGTATAAATTGCTGTTCTCGTCAAGTTTTCATTGAAAACTTATTGTGGATTCATTAGCCTCGTGCCTGTCAGCAATTTTGTGTTTGTTTGCTGTTATTGTGAAATCCATAGATGATGTGGTGGGTATATTTATGCTGCTGAGATACTTGGAGAGATCCTCTCCTTTTTTATAATCCGCAAGTGGCTGTGACACAATATTTGATCCAGTTCTGGAGCCGTTCACCATTGTGTATGCTTGGTGGTTCACAAGTCGTTGCCACACACACACTTTGTCTCCTGGGCAGCTTCCAGATGCCAAGGCTTCTGCAGTTTCAACTTGTTTTCCTGCCAGACTGGGGATCTTATGGTCAGTTTTCCCATAGACACGCCTTTGACAAGGCGTACTTTTTGAACAGGCTTCTGCTTTAAACAGGAGGGGATGCTCTGTTCAATGGGACCTGTTGACTTTTTTTGGAACTGCATCTGGCGAGGAACAGCACAGGGAAGGAATGCTTGAGGCTGCCCTCAGACCTGACCATCTCTGGAATTGCATAACGCTGTTCCTGTATGCCGTTCGTTTGTTTCAGACCATAATACAGCAGCCCAAAACCCAGCCCCATGGCTTGTGTGTATGCAGACTTGGCAGTCTTAGAATCATATGGAGATCCTGATGGTAACTTCAAGGACGGTCCCCTGGAATCTCTGCATTAAAGGCCAGCCTTCATTGTTAAGTCTGACCACTGCTCTGGGACCTGTCCAGGAAACCAGTGCATCAGTTTAAGAATTCCATTCTACAGTGGCATACATGGCTCAGCATTGTGGAAGCTGTGGGATATATGGATATACTGGCACTCCTGCTTTATTTCCTATGTTTAGGAAAAACAGGAGCGTATAATGTTAATGTTTTGTAGGGTATGATAACGTACTGATTACCAGTTTCACATAACATGTTTTTAATGGCTGGGTCAGATATTAATCAGCCTTAGCACAAGTTGTAATGTATGAAATTGTGTTGGTAAAATAAATTCAGCTGTTGCGTTCAGGATACTTACTATGGAAAGTTGTGCTTCTGTCAGTAAATCGTTTTCGTATTCTGCACTTCTAGCTGCAAGTTAAGGTTTTCTGAAACGTATGAGCAAGGTGTAGTGGGTCATGTCTGGTAGTTTTGCTCTGCAGACTGCAGTGGGGAGTGGATGTACCTTTTATCACACAAGACTGATGGCTCTAATGCAAAATCATACAGATTTAGATGTTCATGTACTCAGCTTCAGAGTAGTTGTTTCCATCTTGAGGCCAATGAAGTAATTTGACACTCAGGCTGTAGTAATGGTGTGTAAATGTCACGGACTCTATGCTCAATGCCACTGTCCCCCCAAGCCTGACTGTGCCCCGTATTATAATTATGGGTGTGTGGAATTGGGGTAGGATGGCGACGATGGTGTCCTATTGTCTACATTTGAGAATTCCTCACGTGACAACAGACGAAACCTGCAACTGCATAGTGCATACATTCCTTGCCGGATTCTCGTGGCCTTGGCCCCCAGATCCATGTGACAGTTGTCACTGGCCACTTTTTGCTCACTTCCGTCTGTGCACTTTGCCTAGAGAGGGGCCAACACTCTTTGGTGGCCTTTATCGTCCCTGTGCTCTTCCAGTTGGCAACTGTAGCTTTATTTAAACGCTTCTGCTAATGTTATGTAATTGGTATAATAACTGGTGTGGCTCTGCTAAGTACTGATTTGTTATAATAAATGTGTGTGTGTGTGTGTGTGTGTGTGTGTGGGGGGGGGGGGGGTTCTTTTCCTTAAGCATTTTTAGCTAAGCCTCATCTTAACGTATCAAATTGTTTTACCTGCTCACATAGCCTGGAAAAACAGATGCTATACCATTCAAATATGGCATAAGACCTTGAATGGTATCTAGCAGCATGGATGCTAATGGTTTCTTTGGCACCCTTTGACATGGTTGCCATGGGAACAGTAAATTCGGAGGCACAGCTGTGGGATGAGCTTGTCATGTTTTGACTGCTTGCTTTGGTGCTTGCCTGGGATGGCTGCTGTTTGGGTTTTCGTCTCCTCTTCTCCTGTCTCCACCCAGCTATACACTACTGTTTGTGCTGCATGTGACCTGTGCCAGGTGAATCCTTATTAATTGTCCCTTGACAGAATGAGAAGATGAAAATGATCCATTTTCTGGTTCAGGGTGCTGTTGGGTTCTTTTAAAAGCTGCCTTGTCAGTGTTACTTAGGCATCGTTAATCTACAAGATAATTACATCAGAGTTTTATGCTTCTTTGGTAAAGTGCATTGTTGCAGTTTCACTCATGTTCTTTGGATTGTAGGTGCTGATTGGCTCTAGTTGTCCTGTCATTCCTTTCTTGATTAGCGATCACATTTTCAGAGTAACATGATAACAAATAAAATCAGGCTTCCACTGGATATGGGCTTATCTGTATGAATTTTGTGCAATACCAAAGCAGTATTAAAAAAAAAAAAAAATCCAATATTTCCAAATGTGATAAGCATACCAACTGAAATGATCTGCTTGACCTGATGTGTCAATCCATACACAGTTTGAGTAAGTAACATGTATTCTGTGTTGGGTAGATCAGAGTGGTGGTACCCTGGGCTAGATTTTCCACAGCATGCTGAGTATGCATCTGGCTGATGCAGCTCTCTTTGTAGGCAAACCAGCAGCAAAACGCCACAGTCAGCTGGTGAACGCTCTTCATTTGGGATGACGGCATGTCCACAGCCTGACTGGCCAAGGATCTCTTCAGTTACTCTACAGAGGTTTTTGTGTCACTGTTGCCTTTGACTATCAGTAGTTTTTTTCATGCTGTCAACTTGCCCAGGACATATGCAGTCTGATGTGTTGGGATGCTAGAAATTACTGGCTGTCTTTGTGAATGTGAAGTTGATTTTGCAAGTTTGAAATTAAGAAGAATTCCGATGGAAAAATTTATGTCAAGCTTTGGCCAGTTATTCCATAAAGATATTTTGACTCTCTTGAGTGTTTTCTTGATTTTGCCTAAATATTGCTAATAGGTTTGCCTGGAGAGACTGTGGATGGTTTCAATCAGTCTCTGGCATGAATGTATAACAGCTACAGTAACATCTGTACAGCTGAACACAGGCATGCTTCATTGGGCTAAGTTGTCCTCTGGGCATGAGTGTGGTAATTTTAGGGACGCAGATGTTGATATAGTTGATAGTTTAAAAAATTTTTTTTTTTTACGTAAAATACTCAGTGTTGCCACTGTCTGCATATCTCCAGTAGCAGTCGGGGGCATTGCCACTGTTTGAAAATTTAATATGAATTTAAATTTTTGTGAACTGTAGTATTTTTACGAACTTGGAAGAGAGATGGTTTGTGTTCATAGGAACAAAAATGAATGGTCCCTTAAAACAGGTTTAACAGTCAAACCTACAGAGCACCTTTTTACTGGATAAATGAATAATGGACAGTCATTTCTTCATACTGATTTGAATTTAGTCCTTAACCATATAGATCATCTGTATCTATTAAGAAACCAGCACTGTTGCTTGACATTCATTTGAAATGTTCAGCCTGTCTTTGAAGACTTATTAGAGGTTGCCATCTAATTTAATTACTGAAAATAATCCTGCATTTTGTAGTGCATGATGATCAGTGACTGATGGTTCTCATTGCTTGGTGCAATTATGCACATTTTATGTAATCTGTGCGACCTCTTTCAGGTGGAAGTAAAGTACTAAGGGTCAAACAAAAATTACAAATGGGTTGGAACATGTTGTGTGTGGCTCACACACTGTTTGATTCCTGTGAATGTTTAAAATCGGTTTTAATGTTTCTTAGCTTCATAATTTACCTGGCACTGCTGGTTGTCTGTATTGAGGTGGCAGTGGAAGATTGATGGGGAACAGACATTTTGTGAAAATGTAGCTACTATTGGTCTTCCTGAGGCCTGTACTATGGAGCGGGGTTATTAGCTTATGGTGGTAACTTGGTGGATTTAAGGCAGTCTGGGCAAAATGTAAGTAAACGAAGATGAAGTCCAAATTTAACTGTGGTACCTTTAAATCCGACAAGTTACCCCGATAAGCCAGTAACCCTGCTTAGTTGTACAGGCCACAGATCTTTAATGCTACCATGTGGGTTGCAAGAGGTTACCAGTTACATTGACACTTTTCTTAAGTAAGCTGTTACGGGAACACCAAGTTTGGGAACACTGTACTGCTGCCTGAAGAATGAGGTGCTAAGTGTCTTTATAGTGAGCAAATCTCTACAGTGAAATGATGGGTTTATGTATTTTTGTCATATTCGTTAAATGGTTGAATAGATTCAGACCATTCTTTGTCTCTCCTGCCTGTGTCCAAGATCGCAGCTTGTCAGCTGATTGATAATGGAGATGATTTTTATATATCACACGCTTTGTTTGGATGCTGCTGCCAACCTACTTAGCTGATAGAATATCTACATCTCCATTAGTGCATTAGAGCCACACTTATAACAAAGGGGGAAGTGGGTGCTTCATGGTAGAATCTAAACACTGCCTGGGCAAAAAAGTCACACAATTTAATATTCCATTGGACTACTGTTAGCTTTGATTATGGCAGATTCGTCAATAGATTGTTTCCACGTGCTTATGCAATAGTAAATATTTATCCAGAATTGCATTTGTTTCTCGTCAAGATCTCATATTGATGATAGGTGAGTTGAACCACTCTGTAGTGTGTTCTTCACCACCTGCCAGACTTTCAATGGAGTTGAGGTCAAGACCCTGTGGTGGCCAATTCATGTGGGGAAATGATTCCTCATGGTTCTTAAACCACTTTTTGACAGTTTGAGCTCGATGAATCTTAGCATTGTCCTGGAATATGCCTATCCCATTAGGAATGAAAAAATCCATTGATGGCATAAACTGGCCTTTCAGTATATTCAGGTACTCAGCTGAATATTGCTGCATACTGAGTTCTGGCAATCCAGTCATTGGCTCTTGAGTACTTGCTGATTTAAATTCAGTTTTTTTTTTTTTGGCCAGGCCGCGTATACTTATTTTAATTAAACCTTCAATATCGTTTATGATTCCATTCAGTAGAATTTTGAGTGGCTAAATAGTTGTTTGGTGTAGTCACCATTTCTTTTGAATTGGAGATGCAGGCATTGATTGCTTTGATCTTAGCTGTCATTTGGCAGACTCTCCCAGTTTCCCAGAACCACATCGCCTGAAAGTCTGGCACTTCTGCAGCCATGCATACAGGATGTTAATGCATCTCTGGAAGCAGTGGACATATCAGTGAAAGTTTTGCAGCTGACCTGAATACTTTGTCTTCTGAAATAAAGACTTATGTAAAGGTGGGTACAAAGTAAACAAAAATAAAATAGAAAGAAAGAAATGGGGGAGGGGATGATTGGGGCAGCAACGAACAGGAAGTGTGTGTTTGTTTTTTCATTTCCTTAATGAGTCTTTGCGGCTCAGCGAAGATTCGACCACCACCCCCTCAGTCACTGTTAGCTTTAATCTGCTCATCCAGGATGACCTCTCCCCACCCCACCCTTACTGTTGACTAGCTGCTCTCACTGCCTTAAAAGTGCACGGCCCATGCCTTTGGCTGTTGGTGAGACCAGTGTCGTGTTGTGGCTCCTTGCAGGCGAAGTCCTGATGACTATCTGTGTGCTTGAGGGGCCCGATCTGACCCTGGCGGTGAGGATTATGGTAGCTAGACTAAGGATGAGATGTGGTAACCTGCCCTCAGTTTGGGGGGTAGGGGAAGAGACATGCAAACATAAACCGAAATGGAACTATTTATATGTAAAGTTGGATTTTATTATAGTCAAGTCCGGTTATAACGGAATATCGTCTATCAGACGAGATCCACTGGTCCCAGCTGTCCGCTTTTAAGAACTTGCAAAAAAAGCATCGGGTATAGCGGACTCGCATGTAACGGAATTTTGTTTATAACGGACAAACAATTTGGTCCGCAGGGCCGCTTTTAGTTGTAGTTCTGTTCGGCTATAATGGACATGCAGTTCCGCCTGCAAGGCGTGTTGCTTGCCGGTGATATGTGATATGTAGTCGGGATTATTAGTAGTCACACATCTGGTCAGATAAAGTTGGTTTACTACATGTACAATATAATAATCTACACCACAAGTGTGTCTGCTGAGGTGTGGCATGAGTAAATGGTGTCCTGTAGTTCTGTTCTGGGCAAACAGCAACTCTGGATGTAACGAACTGTTTTGCCAGGTCCCTTGTAGTCCGTTATAACAAGATTTTACTATAACAGTTTCTCTGGACTCAATTAGTTCTTAATTTATTTTTGGGATCAGAAAATAATTTTCATGTCTTTCAGAATTGCAGTCTTGTGAGTTATGTTTCCTGCCGCCAAAATTATTAGATGACTGAAGTATTTAGTGTCAGTCTTTATTTCTGCACTTGGTAAACTTAAATTTGATTGGTGAAATTTTAAGTGCTCCCCAGTCCCACTCCTACATGGATTTCTGACACTCAAAGGACTAAGAAACCAGTTTGGGTCTGGGTTGCCTCTATTTTGCCTGTTGAACATAAACGAGAATGAGATGTATACATGCACATCTCCAGCCAGCCCCCCGTGTTCTTCCCCCAGTGTGTTCCGTCTACTCAGGGCTACTTTTCCAC
Organism: Stomatorhinus ivindoensis; assembly: GCA_019775895.2. Lineage (NCBI taxonomy): Eukaryota > Metazoa > Chordata > Actinopteri > Osteoglossiformes > Mormyridae > Stomatorhinus > Stomatorhinus ivindoensis. Next base: position 26,010,949 of record JABFEB020000060.1, on the reverse strand, counting down.
GGGAATCCCAGGACCATATATGGACAGCGGTCACAGCTCTGCCTGCTCAGCTGGGTTGTCTCTGGGGGCTGGTCTGGGATTGGCTGGGCCAAGCTGCAGGAGCTGCGCTGCACGGTGGCTGGGCTTTCCGGCCGTGACACGTGTGTGTGCGTACATGCCAAAGATAAGGAGGAATTCCTTTTGTGGAATTATCCATGTATGACAGACCTCGTGCCCGGGGACTCGGTCCCCAAACAGCGATTCCTCTGAGCGAATGGTGACCAGTCAGCCATCTGGAAACCTCTCCTGCGTCAGCAGGGTGGCAGCTTAACTTCAGCTTGCAAGAAGCCACCGTTTTTGCCGCGCTGGCGCTTTATATGGATGTCGGCTTTCCTGGAAAACAAGGCCCCGTCGCTGAGCTCCCATCTATGTATGGGCTGATTTATAATTGGATTAGCTGCCAGATCGTAAAATCAGGATGCACACTTCACTTTCCCTTGTTTTTTAATGCCATGCTCTTCATAGAAGAAATTGTTTTCCATTGTTTATTCCACAACTTATACCACCCCGGAGAAATTTTGATCTCTAGATTGTTCTTTCAGCTGCAGTAAATCTGCATTGATGTTTTGGGTGAGAAGGTAACTTATTTAAGACAAGGTGGAAATGGTATTTAGAGCCTGAAATTCATTTTTAAAAACGGTGGTGGGGGCGGGGTGATTCCGCTCTTGAATGT
>JABFEB020000060.1:25978667-25990940 GCA_019775895.2 Stomatorhinus ivindoensis | reverse complement strand
CCCAGTGGCTCCTTTGGCCGGAGGTACGATGACCCCCTCGCTTCCAGCACCGCCTCCTCATCCTCCACCTCTTCGTCTGTCACCACGTCCGGCGGCCCCCGGGGCGCGCTGTCCAGCTCGGGCTCCACACCCTCCCCCGCCCCCTCCAGCGTGACCAGCAGGTGTGGAGGGTCACGTGACACGGGCCGGCGTGTCGTACATGCCGTCCAGCAACGCCTCCGCCAATCGGGTGCTGTGTCTGCCTCACGTGGAATGTGTGTCTCTGCCCCCGGTAGGTTTTGGCCAGAGGAGAGCGCTGAGAGGGAGAAGGGGTCGGCCGCCGTCCTCCCCACAGTGGTGAACACGACCTCCACCACGGGAACAACGCTGAGCTCCGATAGCCGGGAGAGACGCAGGTGAGGCTCCTGTCTGAGTGAGTGTTTTGGGGAGATGATGGTCAAGCATAAGCAGTGGGAGTGAGGAACTTCCCACGATTTACTGTGTGCCCATATACCTGTGTGACTCCCCTTCCATCATTTACTGTCCTGTACCTGTTCTACTGAATAGACCTCAGTTTGGGCAAGTTGCCACTGACACGGCCGCCATGTGGACGGTCTAGCACCTAGATTGATTTTGAAGGCTCTCCCCGTCCCCGGTCAGGCTGTAGGTCACGCCAAGCTGACGGGCCTCAGCACCATGTTTGGCCACGTGTCAGCACGGCTGCTTGGCCGTAGGTAGATCCTTCGGTAGGCGTGGCTGTCATACTGACGGCAGTGTGTGTGGCAGGTCGTACCTCACTCCGGTCCGCGACGAAGAGTCCGAGTCGCAGCGAAAGGCCCGGTCCCGACAGGCGAGGCAGTCCCGGAGGTCCACACAGGTGAGTCAGTCCTGCCATGGTCATGTGGTCATGTGACTTAGCGCTAGTCACATGACATTGACCATCACGACAGTTTCGACTTATAGGAAGTCTTTTGCACATGCACATAACAACCACTCTATTAGCACTTGTGTGCTGTGCTTTGAAGGTGGGTTCATGGGTTAAAAACCGGTTGGTGTTTTGGGAAAATCACTCCAAGCTCACGGCTTTGTTGCCTTCTGTCAGATAGGTACAAGTGTCAACAGAGCCCGTTGCCATGGCGCCTCTCGACTTAACATATCTTTAATCGTGACCTTGCAGGGCGTGACCCTGACTGACCTTCAGGAAGCCGAGAAAACCATCAGCCGGAGCCGCCCCATGCGGACCCGAGAGGAGGAGCAGGAAGAGAAGGAGAAGCAGGATAAGGAAAAGCAGCAGGAGGAGAGGAAGGAGGTGGAGGTGAAGGAGGAGGACTACAGGTCCAGGTTTCGCTTCCTCGATGAGGTTGGTGACCTTGCTCTCTGCTTTGGTAACGCTGATTTTGGTTCCGACCAAAGTGGCTTCGCGGTTCTTTCGCCCTCAGCACTAATTTTCAGATCTTCCTGCAGCGTTACCGGCTGGGCAGCACATCTACAACCACGGCCACGACTGCCCTGACCACCACAGTGACGTCCACGTCCTCAGTGTCCTCATCCAGTGCCCCTTTGTCCTCCAGCTCCCTCAACAGGCCAAACAGCCTATCGGGGATTAGCTCTACCTATGGACGGGCTTCCAGGGAAACTGAGAAAGGTCAGTCACTGTGTGTGTGTGTCTGTGTGATAGACACCCTATACACTCATTCTAAGTAGGAGGTTCTCATGCTTATATCTTTGAGAGACAAGACACTCAAAGTGCCCTTAGAGAAGTATTTCCCACTCCGATCCTCCAGGACTATCTGGCAGGGAGTTGAGAGGGAGCAAAAACATGGACTGGCTATGGGACCGGATTGGGAAACGCTGCCATTGATCATTGATGGGGAAAATGTAGAGCCATATATGGCTTTTATGAAGCGTTTCACTTTAGGAGTCCCCTAAAAAGGACTGACTTGCGTACTTCACACATAATCTATCACCAGAATGCTGGATTTTTTGCCTTTGAATTATAGTTACTTTATAGAGCATGCTTACGGGAAAGTACCCTTGGATGTAGGACAGGAATTGAAAACAAGCATGACCTTTAACCTTGTGCTTAATTGAATCATCGCTGCCCTGTCTTCCGTTATGCCCAGAGTCCGATAAACAGGAGGAAAAGGAGGGTGAGGACAAGGCCCAGCCCAGGTCCATACGGGAGCGACGGCGTCCCCGTGAGAAGCGGCGATCCACGGGCGTGTCCTTCTGGACCCAGGATGTGAGAGCTCGCTGCTCCTTTGCCTGTAGGTACGGGCCGAGAGATCCCTCCCCCATTCCGTTCTAATATCCGCACTCCTCTCATTTTAGAGCGACGAGAACGATCCGGAGCAGCAGTCCGGTTCGGAAGATGGCAGCACCCAAGATGAGCCCCAGGTGAGCATATGACTGCGGCTTGGTGATGCTGCGACTAGAACAGACAGCCTCGCGTAGATGTCTGTCAGTAATGAACTCTTCTGGGTCCAGCCTTGTTAGACCTTGTAAACCAAGATATCTTTCAAATAAAGGGAAAAACTATTTGCAGTGCCACACCCCGACACGTTTCCTGTTTGGATTAGACTCTGGATGCTCAAGAATAGGCAAGGCGTGATGGAATTGGCCTGCAAATGGGCTTCTCTGTGCGATTCGGAAAGACCCAGCCTAACCACGAGTGGCCCAGTTTCCTTCACGACACGTCCAGCTCCATTTATGTCATGCGGCCTTTCAGAGGCGTAACTAACGCTAGCAGCTGTCCGCCAGACGTCTCCGCTGTGTGGCTGCTCGCTGTCTCGAGGATGGGGAAGCATTTACCGGCTCATATTTGACTGTGTATTTGTGTTATTTTAAGAAAATTTGTATACTTGGCTGCAGAAATGTTTCCTTGATTTTAAGCCTGCTGACCGATGACCTTTTTGCCAAACTTGGAGCCCCCTGTCATCATTCCATCTGTGTGTTTATCTGAAGCGAAGCATTTTAGTGTTGCCTCACTGGAAAAGGATGCTGCATAAAACAGCTGAACTGAACATGCTGGAAATGTGTTGAGGCGTTGCTGTTTGTGTGGCTAAATTTGCATGTTCTGTGGAGCTTAGAGACTGCGGTGTGTGTGCATGAAAGGGCAGGCAAGCCTGTGTATTCAATATGCAACCTGTGGCATTATGGGTAATTGTTCTCCTTTTCTTTTGCAGAGTGACCGACTTCTGAGGTATGGAAGCAGCCCTTAATGCTCACATTACTGATGCTTTTTCCTTGTGTAAAACACATCAAAGCTCTCCAAATTTGATGGTTTATGTTGGAGATGGTAAACAGTGCCCCCCCTCCAACCCTCAGGAATGACTCTGGGAGTCTCTTGTCCACCGACCGTTATGACCACATCGGGAACAACGGTAGCAGGAGGGTCTACTCAAGCAGGCTAGATAGAGAGGAGACCACTGATTACAAGAAGGTACCTGCACTGTTTTGTCAGACTACTCTTCAGTAAGCTGCAGCATTTTCGTGCTCTACCCATAATTCTTTGCCCGCCGTCTGTCAGCCACATTAGACGCTTAGACCGTTGTACAGCTAGCTTACACCCTAATACCATGGCTTCCCGGACTGACCGCTGCCGTGTTCACTCTCCTCTAAGCTGTATGAACAGATCTTGGGTGAAAATGAGAAGCTGAAGGCGCAGCTGCGGCACACGGACCTGGAGCTGTCAGAGCTGAAGCTCCAGCTGGAAAGGGCGACGCAGGTAGGCTGCGAACGGAGCCTCTAGCTCCAGATCCCCCAACTGGATATCACTGCTCTGCCGTTACGAGTGGCTGTCCCGGCTCACTCGCACACTCCTTTGTTTGCAGAGGCAGGAGCGATTTGCCGATCGGTCACAGCTGGAAATGGAGAGGAGGGTAAATATTTGTTGTCTTGAAGTTCGTGTCTTCTGACTGTGATTTAAAATGCATAAAGAGCAGAAAGGCGTCACGTTTACCTGGCTGTGTGTTTGTGACATACCCCTAGGTTTATCCCCTACCCTTTGTCCATTTTTCTAACTTATCAGACTTCGTGAATCCTTTTCCACTTAACCTGTTCTTTTCCCTTTGATGTAACGGATTGATTTATGTCTTAAGGTCACAAGCAGGACCCAATTTCAGCCCGGTGGTATGGTCTAACCTAACTTCCCTCAGTGCTTTTGAGCTTTCCTGCAAGCTGCCGACTCACGTCTAGCTCGTGCGGAAGGCCCTGCCGTGGACGGCCACTAGCTCTGTCCCGCACATAGGCTTTTCGGGCAGCGTGTGTTTTCACCGACCACGAATCAGCTGGGCCGCTTTCCTGCCCGCCGTGTGTCTGTGTAGGACTGTGTACTTCCCACTTGTCTGCGTAGTCCTGCATGGCCTGGGTTCCTAACTTCTGGATCAGCACCTTATTTTCACATCTAGCTACCTTCTGTTCACATATTGGCTGCATGAAAGGATTTCCTGGTTTTTACTGAATGTTGCTGTAACCAGCCTCTCATAAGTTCACGATGCAGAACCTATTTACTCCCCAGCGCTGTTTTTTTTTTTATTTTTATTTTTTTATTTTTTCTTTTTCTTTCTTCCCCGTCTTTGTCCTCAAGACACTGCATCCGACACTTTTAGAGACTCGGGTTGAGACTGTTGCTTCCATATGTTGGATTGGACACCCAGAACTGCATGAATACTTTGGATGGCAGTGATATTTCATGTCATAGTTGCGGCCTGTGAAGGCTGAGTTGTGTGCCATGTAAACCAGCCTCGCAGCCCAGCTCGCTGTACTCAAAAGGCTGAGTATTCACCAGTGTTTCCCCTGCAGGAAAGAAGAGCACTTGAAAGGAAGATCTCTGAGATGGAGGAGGAACTCAAGGTACATTTTATTGCTCCCCAGCCTACATGAATGTCCCGTGAGACCAGTGTGTCTCTGCTGGTCATGTTTATCATTTATTTATCTTTGAATGCTGTAATCCTAATATGGCTGACCAAAACAGACAGAATGGGACTCCTTGCCCTCTACTTCTCACAGTCAGCATAGACCGGAGACGTTTCGTTGCTTTTGGCTCGCGTGTTTCTGCGTTGGTGCTTTAGTGACCTCAGCACTAAGGAAAGCACGCCAAGCATTGTACGAAAATGGCGACTCCTAGGAATGACTCTTGGACTTCTCTCTTGTATTTTTCTTGCGTTTGGCTCCAGGCAGCTGTATCACTCTCACGCCTTCTGTCACAGTAGGGTTCAGCTTGTCTTTCACTCCTGAATATCGCAACGTGAACCCGAGTTTGAGGTACCGTGATCATGGCGGCTAGCCGGTCAGCCCTTACAATAACTTTAACGGAAATTGCGACATCGATTTTACCTCTTGGCATGGTGTTTGGAGAGAGCCGGGTTCTGAAGATGCCAGGGGCTCCGCACCAGCTTTGGGCCACCAGACCAGCTAGCAGACCTCCCTTCCTTCGCCTTACAGTAGTCTGTGTTCCGTCTGTGTGCCCCTCCCTGCTCCACACCCCTCCATCTCCCGACGGCCTTCCCATCTCATCCCTGTCTGGTCTCCCGCAGAACCTCCACCAAGTAAAGCAGGTCCAGGCCCTGCGGCAGATAAATGAGCGTCTCGCGGCCGAGAACAGGGCGCTGACCCGTGTGGTGGCCCGGCTTTCAGAGTGCTGCAGCCAGCCTCGCGCCGCCAACTTGTAGCCACGCCCCTGGCCCGCCGATTTCTCACGCTCTGTGTACCAGCAGACAGGCAGGTGCCGCCCCCCTTAACCTTAGCCTGAGCTGCTCCCGCCTCGCCTGGTGTTCCTGCATGATGCGATGTTTTAGCTTCATCCTCCCCGCCGCTTGGCCAGTAAGGCCATGTGGTACGCTGCTGGCTTTTCTGAATTCAGGATACCTATTTGCATTTTGAAGAGCTATGGTGTCATGATCTTAACTCCTCTACTGCCTGCTGCCCCTAGCCCTGTAAATTAGTCCATCACCTTAATGACCCATTAATTTCCTCTGTGCTGGTTTCAGATGACTCTGTTCCTATAACAACTCCTTTCAGTTCTTCTTTCCCCTACATTTGAAAACTTCTAAAGTTTCTATTTGCCAGAAATATACTCTATTTAATTAGGCTGATATATTTCCATAGTTGATCAGTAATGCTAAATGCAGGGTGACGTGCAATCGTGGAGTGATCTTTAACCCTGAGCTCCAGGTTGGTGATGGGTTTCTAGTGAACTAGCCAGGTAGGATGCTGGAGGCCTGAGCTAAAGAGGAAGGCAACAGCATCTTCAGAAGGAGCCCCCGTGTCACCATGCAGGCAGCTTCTGGAAGCACCTCGCTTCAGTCAGAGAGCATTAAGGAGCCCCTCGCCAACGGCTAGTACAGCAGGCATTTATACCTTGCAGTGCAGTAACACTAACCTGCATGCCAGTGACTACCTCCAAGACTGACTTCCGGTGATTTAAAGTCAGTTAAGGACCAGAAAAAGCCTGGCCTTTCACTGAGCCGTGATGTCAGTGTTGTGTGGTTCCTTACAGATTAAAAGCATTAATCCTCAGTTGAGACTTGTGTGGAAATTGCTCTGAAGGGCTGTTCAGTGGAAACTTGCTTCCTGATTCCAGTACCACTGTTGCGTCCTGCTGCACCTGCAGATTCATTGGAGGCGGAGAACAGAATGAGGAGAATCATTGTGCGTTTATGTGAAGCCGTGTAAGCAGGGTGAGCAGTGTAATATCTAGCCGTGAGGCCACCTGTGTGTGCAGATGATGCGTCTGCCGCCGCGTGGACAGAGCAGCGTGACGCAGCGTCCGCACTGTGTCTTGGCGTGATCTACTGTGCCGCACGGCTAAAACCCAGCGTGTGGTTGCAGCGAGGTCCGCCAGAGCAGTGCGGGCCCGGCCATGTTGGGCCTGCATGGCTCCCGGGGCTCCCCGCCTGTTTCCCGAGTCGCCCTGTACATGACCGTTGGCACCCTGGCCCCCTGCTGGCCACACCCCTTTGCCGCGTCTCTGATTTTCTTCTCCCCCACTTTATTTTCTTTCAGATGCTACCAGACTTAAAAGCGGACAACCAGAGACTAAAGGATGAAAATGGAGCCCTGATCCGGGTCATTAGCAAACTGTCTAAGTAGCTAACCCCCTCCCCACCCCCCACGACACCCCGCACGCTCCCTCTACCCACCTCCAGCCGCGACTTGTGATTGCACATCTATCGATTGCAGCAGCTGTCTGTCTCGAACCCGGCTCCTCCTCCTCCACCCGCATAGTCGCTTTTGCCCACCTTCCTTCCCCACCGCCATCTACCCTCTACCTCTGCTCCATCCTCATTCCTCCACCCCTGGTTAGGTCCTCCTCTCCATCCTGCAGCTGTCCTGGAGACCCAACAACAGAGTTTACAAACCGAAGAAAGCATTATGAATGAAACTCAATCAAACATGGCGGGTGGGCAAGGCTCCAGAAAAAAATATATTTAACCAGTAAGCCTTAGTTGTACATAAAGCAGTTGCATTGAGATTTCATTTATTCAACACCCCTTTTTGTGCCACAACTGTTCAGTTTTCCTACACATATAGGGTTGTTTGTGATTTTTGCTTTTCCTCCGAACCTGCCCCCTCCTCCACTACCTCATCTCTCAGCTCGCCCTTCCCTGAGTTTCACCTCCCCTCTCATCTGCTATTGGCTCAGTTCTCCTCAGCCCTGTCAATCAGCACAGAGTTACAAAGATTCCCCAGATTTGATTGGACGCTCCTGCAGCCCTTTGCTGTATTTTAACGCCCCCTTTACACACATGAACACACAAATGCCTAACACACTTTATCCCATCTGGCATCACGTTTTGATATTTTTTTTTCTTGAAATAAATATAATTCTCACTTGGTGATTGCAAAAAGTGGACTTGTTGGAATTTCACTGTATGTGCAATATGCATTTATTTCTTAAAATGCTTTAAGTCCATTGAGAGTAGAATTTTTACTCCTGCCTCCCATCGCTGACCACTCCGTCTTCCCTCTTTTTAAGTTTGTAATGTAGATTTTGGTATTTACCCTGTCTTCTTCACTTCATTTTAGCAGGTACTGAGTGACGCTGTATATATGTATCGTTTGAGACCAGCACATGGCATGCTTTATGATTATGGACAAACTCCGTCTGTTACTATTAAAATATAAAAACTCCAGAGGACGGCAACGTGTTTTAAAAAGAAATTAATTTTATAGTCTGAAGATATGGAAACACAGTAGACCCTCGCTGAAGGGACAGCATTTGCTGTTCTGTGACATTATCCTCGTTCATTTTTAAAAGTGTTCACTGTAATTGTGAGGAATAATTTAACTGCTTCACTACATTTCACACATTGTATACAGTATCTGGGGGAGTGCTTTTTTGTTTTTTTTTTTTTAATTGTAGTATTAGCCAAGATATTTCTGATCCAGTCCTTTTACAATGTCTACATGCACTGTTATTGTCATGTGACCACTATGTCAAATAAAGACCATGTGTTGGAACATGTATTTCATGCATTGCGGTGGTCTTTAAATTTACTGTAGGGACGCTGTGGTTGGACCATCTGGACTTATGGGTTTTTTGTGTTTTTTTTCCTTCCTCATGGGCCTTTTGTTTCTGTTATTTTAATCTCAAAGCTTTCCGGTGTACAATGTGACTTCATCCTGACGTGCAGCGCAGTGACTCCCAGCCATTCCCGGCTCTCCATTACGACAAACGGTGTACATTGTAAAGCTTGCATCAGCTATTGTATCATGGTTGACTATGTTGTATATTTAAAAGTGACTTTATACCCCTGTGTGAGGAAAGAGGAGAACAGGCCAGAATGTCTATGGTATATTTTAAGTTGAGACGTGGGGCCGGTGGCTGTGTTTGGCAGCTCGCTTCGTGCGGATGCTCGGCCGTCTCTGACTACCAAGCCTAGGACCCCTCTGCTGAATCGACCAATCGTGTGGACTGCTCTTAGCTATGTCAGGAAATGGCAGTCAAATACCTGAAGGGGGCAGTTTCACGCATACGTGCCCCTTTCTGTGATAAGCCAGACCGATGTGTTTCAGTTTCTTGTGTAAATTCGACACTGCTGCTTCCGTTGGGCATTTTAATGTTTTATATAAAATACATAATTTATTCGAGGTAGACGGAGAGTCTGCTTCAGCCGACTTGATTGCATTGGTAGTATAGAGCAGACCTTGTATCCCAACGAAACCATTTGCCAAAACACGTTTATTTTGAGAAAATGTATTTTGTCCTATACAAATAAAAATTAATAAGTGAATGTTTGTCTTTGTCTGTATTATGAAAGGTAAATATCACAAACACGATGCTTGATTCTGAACTGAAGGTGGTTTCATGGCACGGTCCTTTTTGTTGAGGGTTGATTTATCAATGTGATGTCAGGACCTTGATTCTAAAGCCTGTGTGCCACTAGATGGCGCACATAAGCCAAAAATTTTGCTAATATCTTCCTTCTTTCCCCTTATAAGGTAAGTTAGCAATGTTGGGGGGTGGGGGGGTTTAAAGCTTGAGTTGTTCTCAAGATTCTCTTTCAAAACTGGTCAGGCAAGGCTTTAAATTCAAATGAAATTTCAGCATGTCAGCAGAATTTTTAAATGCCCTTGTTTCCCTGATTTTTAATGGAGGAAGGTGTTAGTGAGATGTATGTTGGAGCAGTCAGATATGTGGTATGTCTGAAGAATGTTGTTTATTGGAGGGGGGGACTAATTAGGACCTTCATGGTGAGGGCTCCCCTTTGTGTTCCAAGCCTGGTGGAATGAGGTCTTTTTATCCCAAAGCGCAGCTGATCTCCTCCTGTAGCTGGGCTGCAACACTGAACCCCCCCCCCCCCCAAAAAAAAAAAAATCCTTTCATCCACTTTTGGGCTTTTCTGATGGTTGTCCTTGACTTTAAATTACAAAGGGAGATGCACTTATTTCCACATAAGCTGCTGTTAGCATTTTCTTGGCCAGTATGATGTTGATCACCCTTTAAACTGACTAGTATGGACCCTAAGCCCCCGAAGCTGTATAGATTTCAAATAGACACATCAGCAGGCCTGTGGAAATTTCTTCTGCTTGTTTCTGCAGTGGAACAGGACTCCCAGTACCCAGGTGTCCATCCGATTGGTTTATCAAAAGATCAGCATCGCCAACAAGCTGAATAAACATTTCCGCTGATAAGGGGGAAAAATCCATCCTAGATGAGATGTTATGTTTGTTAAACGTGAGCAAATATATGGGATGTATAGTTCAATAAACAGCTTTCACTCCTGCATTTAACAGGCATGTCTACTGACCGTTGGCTGCCCACACTCAGGGCCAGTCGCTGAAACTGAACTCGGAACTATTAGAAGTATTTACTTTTGCAAGTTTTGGAAATCCGTTTTTAAGCTTCCGTACAACGGAAATTAATGCTGATAACTGTTGTGCTCATCAAAATGGTTTTCTGATATGGACAGTAGTTCATCTTGATTTTCATGTATTTGGTTTGATAGCTGAGCATGATGCCCCAGCAGAAGATTTATGGAAGGTGGAGTATTAGCTATCAACAAGTTCTTACATAAATGAGAAGGACAATATTTTTTATATTTAGTCTTATTGTTTTTGATTAAGGATACCCTGTGAAGTGTTAATGTAGAAGTTTTGTGGATTCATGCCCAGAGCTGAGGATTGCCAGGACATTTTGACCACATTATCCTTATTTAGCACGTGCTTTTACCCAAATCAATGTAAAAATTTTTGAGAATGCATGGTCAGACAGTCCCTGGAGTAACTGGGATTTGAACCAGCACCATTCTGATCTCAGGCACATTGTTACACCCCACTGAGGCTCACACCCCCCCCCCCCACTTTACAAAAGGAGCCATTTTTCATGATTGTTATTTGAGATGGACGGTCGCAGTGATATTCCCCAGATACAGATGGTACAAGGCAGTGTAAATTACGAAAAGGATGCCAGTCCATCTCAGGGCACAGGACAGGGGACACCCAGGACAGGATGCATATAAAAAATAATCATGGACTTCATGTGAGCTGTATGTTTTTAGAACTTAAGAGTACTCACACAGCCACCAAACACAGAGCCAATGTTCAAGTCGAAACCGAAAGTCTGGAACTGCCTTCTGAATTACCTAGACATATCAAGAAGGAAATAGCAGATTCTTTTTTAGCTGGGGGGTGGTTCATGAGTTCTGTAGATTTTTTGAGGTTGTGTTCTGGTTTGTTACTTTGCATGCGAATCCCTGAATCCATGTTAGAATTTGCTGAGGCAATTTCATAATAAATGTACTTGATTATATGGTTTGCGGTTCAATGACAAGTCATTTGCATGATTTTGTGCCCACAGATTGATTAATTATCATGTCAAAGTCAGTGGAGTATTTGTTTTATAACATGCTAAGTTTAATTTATTAGATCAAGATCAAATTATTATGAAATTAAGTACATCAGATCCAAAATAAGCTTATGACTCATACTATTTATGTTAATAGACTTATGGTTCGTGATGATGGAAATGCAAACCATCCACCCATTTTCTGTAACCAATTATCCTATTCAGGGTCGTGGGGGGGTCCAGATTGGGTGCCAATCCATCGCAGGGCAGAGCAACGTACCATCGCCCACATGCATACCTATGGGCAATTTGTTAACTCCATTAAATCTCTGCATGTTTTTTGAACTGTGGTGGGAAACTGGAGTATCTGGAGGAAACTCCACACACAGAGCCACTGCTAGGACTCGAATGCCAATCCCACGGGTGCAAGGCAACAGTGCTAACCCAAGAAACACAACCATGAGCAAGAATTAGATGCATGTTATTGCCGGTCCAAGCCAGAAGTCTGCATGAAAATAACAGTGTGTGGTGGCCAATGCCAGACTTGGCAGAAAGTGATGGAAAGTTGGAATCCTAAAAACAACAATGAAACGAAGACTCATATGGTTAAAAAAAAGTGTCCAGTGGCTTTAGTGTTAGTGGGAGAAGGAAGCAGATGGAATGAGGTAAGTGAAGTTATTTAACTCATTTCCCATTGGTTTAAAAGAGGCAATCATGGAGAGCATGTAAGAAAGCTCCTCTTCCACATTTAATCATTTGTCCATCTTCTAGCTGCTTATCTTAATCACGGATGCAGGATGCCTTTGAATAACAAGGTCTTAATTATTTCAGTGTGATTGGTTCTCCCACTGGTGCAGTTTGTGATGCCTTTTGGTTAAAAACAGTAATTAGTTCATGATGCGGTTAAGTTACATAAATAAAATGATTGATAAGTTTGTAGTTACATAACGTAAATAAGTTCATACTAAGAAGGGTTAAAATGTTTTGGTTGGGAAATCCGATCA
>JABFEB020000060.1:25962210-25973043 GCA_019775895.2 Stomatorhinus ivindoensis | reverse complement strand
AGCCTATTTTGATAGCTTGGCCATTTACTGGAGTTACTTATACTACTGCTACCTTCAAATTATAGATTCTTGCTTGTGGATCTGGATCTCCCAGTTAAGCCACTAATAGTCTGATTGTGTGGCAGTTTAGGTAACCCATGTTTAAGTAATAACTATGCCAAGGCACGTATGTGGAGCGCGTGCTGTTCTCCCAGAGGTATGCTCCTCCCGAGGGTCAGGCAGCCTCAAACTGCCCTCTGGCCAGTTTCGCTTGAATCCGGAGCAGTCCCTAAGCATCCTGTCATTAGCCGGTCCGCCGTGCCAGAAGCTAAGCGCTCGGAAAATGGGCGCGTGCCAGTGTGCTTGGGTTGTATTCGGCGAAAGGTCCTTACAGAAATGCACAATCATATTCTGCAATTTCAGTGGGATTCTAACTGCAGTAATGGCCCTAATTTTTTTTGGGGGGGTGGTTTATTGGTAATCACACTCATTGTTCTGTATCCCCTCTTTTCCTAAAAAGGAAGAGTATTAGAGAGCTTAAGTGGCAGAGAGACCCTGCTGTGCTTTCAGGTGGAATGCGGAACAACCTACAGGAAAACCGGAAATCATAGGCAGGCCCAGTAACAGGGGGGGGACTGTCAGGGGCAGTGAAAAGCTAATTACTGCCTTCCTTGTGTGGCGTCTGAGCATCCCTGCACAGATTCACCACAGTCCCAGACATTCCGCTGCAGTGTTCCCATTTATCCGGATGGAGAAATGCCCGTTTCCCTTAGAAACCGCCGACCTGAGGAACAATTTCGGATGGCATGAAACGGGCAGGCTTACACGCACTGTTCCCATTTGTGATGTGCGATATGAGAACAGGACCAACCTCCACTTTCCTCGGAAGCCAGTCTCTGTTTTACTGCACCAGATGTGCCTCAGAGTCCTACTTCCACCCACAGTGTGTCTTGTGGATTGTCAGTGAGTTCTGAAGCACTCAGAGGTAGGGGGTAGGTCTTACACAAGACTGCCACCTAGCACTTTGTGGAGAACTGCATTTTCCTGATAAGTGTTTGTGGATTTGGTGCTTCCTGTGATTATGTACTTCAGATCTGACAGTGGCCGTGGATGTCGGCTTGCTTGCGATAGGACAGAAGTGTCGAATGCCTTTAGGTCCCAAAGTGGTTGAACAGATTCTTTAACTGTTTTCCCATTTATCTCCTTTAATTACAAAGTTCTGAAGTACCACAGATCATTAGAGTGAGTCATTCCTCGCTTAGGGAATATAGAGAGCAATGTGACACCTTCTTCTGTCAGTTGGATATTTAGTATGTCCCACCAGTGATAAATTTCTTGGCAACGCTTTAGGTTTCGGCTGGTAAATCCCTTCTGTATTTAAGGGCATGATTGTCTTCCTGTGTCTCCTTATCCATTCTTGAGTAGATGTTCGTAGTGGGTTGATATTCCGTGACCTCTGAGTAGTGCTGGTGTATGACCGAGGTATTATTTGCATGCTGAAGTCTGTGCTCATGCAGTGACCTTGCAGCTCGTGGTGTGTGACGTGGTGGGGACGTGTGGAGAGTAGTCATGGCTATTAGTCACTGGGGGACACGCCTCCAGAAGGCTTGTTAGTACTGCTGTTTCGAGGTCCCATCGCTGTAGACATTTAGGTGCAGACTGCTTTCCTGCATTTGGGGTCTGTGGGCCTTGCAGGCCGAAATATTACTGCACTCCCCAGTCTGTACGCATTCCCTGCTTGTCACTGAGGCCAGGAGCTTATCGCTGACGGTAATTGGGAAATGGATTTCGGGATACTGATCTGGGTCCTGTCCCTGGATGTTTCTGGTCCCAGAAAGCTGGACATCCTTTGCCGGTGAGATGGCGATGGCCAGCAAATTTTTGTCTCTGGGAGAACACCAGTGACCTTTTTAATGTGAAGGATGACCTATCCTTTTCAACAGGCCTGCATATGTTACTGTGACCAGAAGGTCATTTTTAAGCCCTATTAAAATGGCACCGGGAAATACCAATAAGTGACTTCACACATTATGCAGTACTGGTCCAAAGTCTGGACAAACCTGCTTTTAATACATTTGCCTATGCCTTAGCTTTGTTATTCACTCTATAATAAAAGACCTTGAAGCAAGGTCCTTTATTATAATGTGAGGTGTGTTTTTTTACTTAACATACCTTTTGGTTCTTTATTTGAAAATTAAGACTCTTGCTTTGTCTTTTGTGGTGTAACTTCATCTTCATCCATTTCCAGATGTGACCTCTGTTCCTCTTGACTAAAAAAAAAAAAACATCTTCCTTCCTCTGTTCTTTATCACCGCAAAGAGCAATTTAACATTTTAACACTGGCACCATATTTCACCAGACGTATGGGCATTCATTTTCAAGTGCCCGTAATTACACTAATACGAGCCCATGTTTCATCCTGTATCTCCACCACAGATATAGCTAATGATTCAGATCAGATGTGATTTTCTACCCCGTACAGTGAGTGAGGTGTGTTGGGGGTGGTTTGTGGATCAGCCAGTGAGGATGCTGTATCTGTGATAGGAAGGTTGTTGGCTCAAATCCCACAGTTGACAGAGTGATCGCACTGCTGGACCCTTGAGCAAGGTCCAGCTGCTCCAGGGACTGTCTGATCCTGCCTTAGCAATTGTACTTTGCTTTGATTAAAATAAATCGAATCAGCCAACATCAAACTCTCTTACTCTGTGTGGCCCAGTAGTGTAAACACATGTGTGCAGGAACGAGGCCATTTCCATCCCAAGAATGGGTCAACAAAGTATGGATAGGTGTAAGAATAATGTTTCATGCGTGTGTGTGTGTGTGAGGTAGCTCTTTATATGAGGTGGGGGTTGACCTGGCTTCGCCCTGAGAGCTCTCTCTGCTCGTCCTTGTGTTCTCATTTACTGCCAACTGCCAAAACGAGCCTGATGTTCCAGCACGTGGCCGTGGACTCGACTCACTTTTGTCGCTGGCTGATTGAGATGAAACGGAGATCATAAGGCACTTGCTTCATTTTATTTAATTTTCTCTCCACTTGCTTTTATCGGCTCCTCTCGTAGCCCCGGCTGCTATGTTTTAGCGCACATAAAAGTGAAGGCACCAGTGAAGAGGGAGGGGCGCACAGAAGTCTTGGAATGTAACCTTTAAAAAGCCGGATTAGACCAAGGCCCTTTTGATAGAATCCTTCGCCGTAAAGCCAAGTTTCCCCCTGCACAGAGGATGTCTCCGTGGTGGGTCCCATGGTGCTTTGAAGTGGGGGCCCAAGCAGGAGGCCTTCTGGGAAATCTTCCACAGTCAGACACACCCCCTCCCTCCGCCCCCACACATCTTTTGAAGTCCGCATTGATCCGAGGGCCACTCCTCCTTTCTGGGCGTCTCTGCCTTGGTCACTCTGCTGAAGGTGGGTCTAAGCAAATTGGATTTGCCAGGTCCCTGGCCGCCCAGTTCGGAGCTCTGTGTGATGCGCTGGTCCAGAAGCACGAAGCAGAGGTCTGGGAGGATTGATTTCTGCTGTCCGTGAAGCTCTGCGGGGGAGAAATCATGGGGAGTTTGTAGTACTGGGCGGTATAAACGGTATACAATATAAATTTGGCCAACGGGAGAGATTTTGATTATACCGCCCTACCGCAGAAATTTCTGTGACGTAATGAAGTCACGTCAAATAATTAATGATTTATTATTTATATGATTTATATGAAAATTGTTTATATGATTATTGCTGCACCTGGCAGCAGAGTTCTGCACGTGTCTGGTTTTGACAAACCGCACCCGCCCGTACCCATCATACTTAAACCCGTATCCGAACCGTTATCCGACAGAAATAAAATTCTGCACCCGATCTGCTATAAATAAATACTGACACCCAACCTGCACCTAAATGAAAATCAGTTACATTAAAAATTAAAGACAAAAGTTTATTGGCACAACAAACGACCAGTGACATGTGCAACATCAGTTGAAAAGGCATAGGCAAATGTAAATGTTGCTTATTAGCAGCCTATATAATAATAATAAGCAAAACAAATGGTAGTAGCCTAGCTACCTCCAAACTCAAATAATGTTTGATATTGCCATGCCCACACAGCTTTACCAGCTTACAATTAAATGTGTTAATAAAACTAATATTATATAAAATGTACATTATGCTACCCTGCACAGTATTGGGTTTTATAAGCTTCCTACGTGCGTTTAGTGCGGTGCTTTATATTACTGTGTAAAAAAAAAAAAAAACTAATATGGATTTTACGTTTATCTTGAATGTAGGGATTTTGTCACTAAAATATAGCCCTAGGGTATTTTTTTTTTGTTGCCGCATGATGTTTTGAAAACCGCAATTTAGCTCTTCTGCGTCCGACCCGACCCGAACCCGTATCCAACATAGCAGAATATTTTTCACCTGTTTCATCAATATTTGCGGGTCACCGGTCGGGTACCCGACCCTGTGCAGGACTCTGCCTGGCAGGACCTTTATAGGAGAGATGGTCATACTAATATAGATGGAGTTATGGCACTAGTCTAGTTCTGTGTCTTGTTTTCTGCTTACCTATACAGTTTACAAAACCAACCTGTGTTTTAATATAAGATAAAACCAGTGAAGTTACTTGAAAAGTTTTCGTAGTTTTTCTATAATTGCTGATTTGCACAATAAATATTCTACGTTCATGACTACGTTCATGAAATATGTTAACAGTTTATGGTTTCACTTCCTGCTGCAATGCCTTTGCTATGGACATATGTTGCCCTTTCAAAAACAGTTATATTGAAATTTACAGATCAAATCATATACCGCAGAATATACCGTCTACCGTCTATGGTTCAAATTATACCGCAGTATGAATTTTATACCATATCGCACAGCCCTAGGAGTTCTGACCTGGTAACGCTCAGGGCTCGAAGGTTTCATTATGAAGAAAATTCTG
This sequence comes from Stomatorhinus ivindoensis, assembly GCA_019775895.2. NCBI lineage: Eukaryota > Metazoa > Chordata > Actinopteri > Osteoglossiformes > Mormyridae > Stomatorhinus > Stomatorhinus ivindoensis. The sequence continues at coordinate 25,968,145 of JABFEB020000060.1, read as the reverse complement.
TGTTTTGTTTGCCCGATACTTTTATCCAATGTGACCTTCGTTTATGAGACATCAGGATCAAACGGCCCCTGAAGCAGTAGAGACTTAGGAGCCTTGGTCAGGAGCCCAATGGTGGCATCGGTTTGTCCATCCAGGGATTTGAACCAGCGACGTTCCGATAACAGGCACGGCATCCTCACCCAATGATCGGCACACCTCCCCAACACTACCAACAAAAATCAGTAGTGATGTCAGATGGACACCCGTGCGGCCGCACACCCCCATTTCAAACTCGAACTCGAACGGCCGTGACATCTGTGCTCTGCTGCAGTCTGCAGCACCGACCCGGAAACTGTGATAATGCTAACTGGTTTGCAGGTGAATCTCGTCCTGACGGGCTGCCGCTGCCGCCGCTGCTCTGAATCACGTCGGTTTATTAAGCTCTGAATGTTTACGTGATTGAGGTAATGGTTAAGCAGTAATCCTCCTAAGGGCTTAGGGCTGGAATTTGGATCTCCGCTTCGCCCCTGGGGGTGGAGGTGGTGGCCGTCTGTGTTAATTAATCACTTGTCCTTTTCAGCTAAACGGGGCCCGAGCGTGATGCTGCGTGTATAAGTCTAGTCAGGATACGAGCCAGCCGATTGCATGTCTTCATCTCTCAGACGTCTGGGAGAAGCGTCAGATGGGATGGTTTTAATGACCTGTGTGGTCCAGGCTGTTTGAAATGCTCAATCTTGGTTCCACTCTTGGTGAGCCCTCGCAGTGCAGATTTGGAATGGCTTGCTCTCTCATTTAAGATGAACCTCATTCGACGTCCTGGTGCACTTCTGCTGGAAGCTGTTTTTGTGCTTGACATGGGGGGGGGGGGAGGAATCCGGCAGCTGAGTGGGTGGACTCGGACGCCACGAAACACATTAGCATGTGGAAGCCTGAAGATTCAGACAGAAGACAAGGGCCACATTCTTTTAGGACAGAGGTGCCCAATCTTATCTGCAAAGGGCCAGTGTGCATGCAGGCTTTCGCTGCAGCTCCCTAATTAGGTCACTAATTAGAGGACTGATTGGCTGAAGAGTCCTCACACCTGGGTTTGAACAGCTGACCTACAGGTTACCCCTAAAACCTACATACACACCGGCCCTTTTGCGGGTAAGATTGGCCACCGCTGATTTAGGATGTTCTTATGGTCTTTGTTGTTGTTGATGATAAAGATTGTTGTTGTTAGGAGCTATTATTCAAAATAGTAGTACTAGTAATAGTAGTAGTAGTAATAATAATAATGATCATGATGACGATGAGTAATTTAGCTGTGAATCAGTTCTTTCAGTGTGATTTGCATGCTCCCTCATGGGTTAGGAGTTCCCTCATTTTCCATGTTAGATCAGCTCACTTCAAGCCCTTATTTATGCGCATCACTCTGCGTGATGCGACACAAACGAACTCGAAGTAGTTTGCAAAAGCTTTAGCAGATGAGTCACTCCTGACTTGTTTTAAAAAACGCTCTTGGTAAGAGATTTGTTTTCGGTGTTTAGAGAACAAATATTTCTCAGGAATTTCCAAAATGACATGGAATGATTATTATGGGTAACTTTGATGTAGAATGTGCCTTTGATTATTATTTTTTTAAATAAAAGGTTTGATTTAGACATTTGTTTATACGCCTGCTCTTCCCCCAAGTGCTGCTCCATGTAAATAATGAATAGCTGTTTGACAGGAGGTATGTAGTCATGTGGCCCTTATCCGTTTAAAAGCTCCGCGTCCTGAGAGATTCGGCAGTTTCTGCCTGCACCTGTGTTACAGCCAGAGCCACGGGCGCTCATGTATAAATTCATGGAAGGCTCTCCCTCACCTCGTAATTAAATCTGTCAGAAGCCGCGGCTGCAGATGATGCTCTGTGGCTGCATGGTTTCATGTCCGCAGGCCTGAGGAGCATCTCACCTGCCGTGTGACCGGAACCACTGACCCATGCTTTAGTGCCTGTCCCGTTTATCAGACGTCCATTTCTCGCTCAGAACAGTCTTCTGAAAGAGGACAGATGATGCCTTGGTATTCCTTACACCGAGATGTAATCTTATAGCTGGCCTCAGTGGGGAAGGTGTCCACTTTCTTTGTGGCACGTGAGACGAGTGCTTGAACTCCGGTCGACCCCCTTACCCATAGAGGCATCCCACCTGCTTCCGGGACGAATGAAAATCCGTAGCTCTGGCGAACATCCTCTGATCATCTCCACACCCTTCTTCACGCCCGATTGACACACATTCTCGTCAAGTGCCTTGAGGCATTGTGAGGTATTGTGAAAGGCGCTATACAAATATGAATTGACTTGGATTTCTCCTGTGGCTGAGATTGAAGCTGGGCTTTAGTGGGATCGGAACTGTCCCAGTTTCTCCGCTCTGTCCCTTTCGTCAACACTCAGTCATGCTGCATCAGTGTACGGGTGTGGGTGCCTATAAAACCTTCATATCCCGTTTGGCACTTTCTGTCTGAGGAAAGTGTGCATCACCGGACGAGTCCTCCAGGTTTTTACCGCAGTAAAGCCACCGGTCACGTTTCGGCTTGCTCCGCTGGGGCGAATCTTGCCACTTTTCCTCCCTACCCCGCCCTGTAGGGGAATGTTTGGTGGCCCTGACTCAGACGGCGCCGTTGCTGCTCCTTCCTGCCCAACAATGGGCCCCCATTCATGGTGAAGAGCGCCAGAACAGGAGGCTTTGTCTGGTAAAATCCGTCCCCGGTGTCATCAGGCCGTGCCTACGGGACAGGTAATACCTCTCAGCTTTGTGGTGTAAATTTTCCAAACAAAAGGATTCGTTTAGTAATTTTTAAAATATATTTTCCACCTCTAACACACACAGGCAGTATTTGTCCATTCACTGTCTTCCCTTTAGCCTGGTATAAAATGGCTTGGCAGGTAATTCATATGACTGGGCCATTTTTCACATGTTTCACAGATAGTGATGCTGACTGCTAGAAGGCGTGGAGCTACGATCATGACAGATACATGAAAATTATATATCATAGCCACGTTTTCGTCCGCTTACTACCCAATGCATCACTTCCGTTTAGCCGCTAGACTTCTGCATCTGCATGTATGGACAGAGATTGTTAAACTGAGTTTAAATTAAGGTTGGTATAGAGTATGGCCCTTGTCCTGTTTTTTACATGATCATCCCATATTGAGGAATGAGATGTCGTGTCCTGTTTTGAACCAATATGGGGTGCATATTCGCTACCTGAACTCCTGTTCCCCAAATTTAGTGCCCCCTGCCCAGCATATCTTATCTTGAGAGAAGTCCTCAGATTGAAAGAGGTTGAAAAAGGTAGGTTGGCATGACCTGCAAGCACATTCTTACAAGTCTCACTTTGCAAGGAATTATTCGAGAGAGACACTTGCATATGGAGCCTTGAACTTCTGTAGAATATTAACAAAGTAATTTGTTCACTTGTTAAAGTTAAATCGTGGACACATTTGGTATTTCTTTCCCACAATGAATTAAAATATGGCCATATTTGTTTTATTTATTTTATTATTTATGTGTAATCTCTGGAGCTGGGTGTGTTACCTACCATTGTGTTTTAGTGTCCTTAAAGAAAAATAGGGAACAGCCAGTCTCTGTACACATTTATTTACGGGTTGAAGATGGAATGTGTTTACATCACCTGTGAGGAGTATCTGGCTGGACTCGCTGAGGGGACAAAGGTCGCGATGTTTCTGCATGGTCATCTGCAAAGGAAATGGGGTGGAGTCTTCATTAGGGTTATAGGGCCGCCTCCTGCCTCGCTTTGGGCAGCCAATCAGAACCCTTACAGATCTGACCCTAAGGGACTAACTTGGTACAACTTCCTCAATGTGGCTAAGGAAAATGCTCTAGGCATTTGTTCTCTGCTTAAGGTAATTGCCCAGTTAAAAAAAAGTTATAAAAAATTTTGGCTAAATGATTTGCTGTTTAATATATGAATCCCCCCACACACACACACACCGTTTTATTTTTTTAAGTATACCATGATAGATGCGACTGACTAATGAATGATCTTCCAGGTCCTGATGGTTCCTGTGTTAATGAAGGTGTTCAGGCTCCCCACTGACGTAAATAAAGCCATGTGTATCGCATTACTCTGCCATTTCCTGTTACGGATAGTTGTTGGAAAACAGGCCTGCTTAGTTGTGCCTCTTTGGACGTAGCGTTCCAGTGGCAATGGGCAGTTAGCTGAGATGCACCTCAAATTGTTATTCACTGACTGCCCTGTCTTACTTAATTTATGTTTTTGTAATGCCTTTTCCCCACTTGAGAAATGTTCAGATCTTCTTCCCATCCGCGTGGAAGTGTTAAATAACAGTGGGAGATATGCGTCATTCGGTCGTCCGCGAGCTCTCCCGTCTCGCTGCTACATGCTGAGTCACTTGATAAGTATTTGTCGACGGGGCTGTTTGTTTACGGAATCTTGTAGCATTTCCCACCAGAGGTCACGGGAAAACGTGTTTAAATATCTTTTTTTTTTTTTTTTTTTGTCTGGGGGCAGGGGGGGTGGAGGGGTTGCGTGTGATCCAAATGCATGTTCTCTTCTGGAAACTGAGGATTAGGGCATTTTTTATACTGATGCAGGATCACCTCCATGTTCTTGATGCTGCTGTCAGGATGGATGTCCCTCGTTCGGCCTGGGCGAGGTGGGGAGAGGGTGCAGGTGTCACTTTGCCCTCTCGTCGGTTTTCCTTCTTCTAATTAATGTTGGCAAATAATTAATAATTGTGACTTTAATTCTGCCTAGGGTGTTGTTTGTTGGGCGTCCTGACGTGAGCCGTGTTAATTTGTCTGGTGGCTGACTGGATAACCTGCAAGGTGCACGGTGCCGTCAGGCTGCAGCTCTGATTGAATCTCTCTGTGCCCAAGAGCTTTTTTGCAATTCTGGTTTTGTTGTTGTGTTGGTTTGGACAGTTTCCTAATCCTGCTCACATGTGATTGATTGCCGGTATAAGTCCACATGTCTTTTTGGTGAACACTCATGCCAGATTAAGCTGCTTTTTCTCCCGTGTGCTGCCGTATAGATATCTGTGGTTTCAGAGCCGAATGGATGTAGATTCTTTTTTACCTCTAAATCCAAGAACCTCAGCTTCTCAAGCAACTCGATACCGGTACAGGATTTAAGTTTTTGATTATATTTGTACATTTTAGAAACATTTCCTCAAAGGTCCCTGGATTCAAAACATGACTTCAAACGTTTGCCTCTTTCACATGAAGCCATGGAGCAATTTAATCCGTCGGAGATGCCTGGAGAGTTTAGTCATGCATGTGACTGATCTTAAGGAAAATAGACATGGTTTAAAAAAAATCACTGTGGTTGTTTATGGTATTTGATTTGGTATTCGCTCTTAAAGTATTAGGAAGGTTTTTTTTGTCTGTGATTTCATTCTCGAGAGCCCAGTTATATAAATATGATTGGGTTGATCCGTCACTTTGAGGCCAAAGGTTCCAGCCTTGCGGTTCTTCGTGTCCCGTTCCACAATGCTCTGCTTCCCAACCGCCACAAAAAAAATCTATGCTGCCGTTTTGCATTTTAAATCGCACGCCCCGCCAGTATCTCGCATTTGACTGCAAGGGGCTGCTTTTACTGATTGCCTTCACCTAAGAGTCCTTAGTGTTTTAAAAATATATATTGGGTTTAGAAATGCAGAGAACGGGCCAAAACAAACCCAGAAGCACCCGGTGGGGGGGGGGGGGTCCCAGGCGTTGGCGTACTGCTCCTCGCCGACCCTGTGGGTAGGAGTGGTTCTGGGCTGGGTCCTTTTCAGCACTCGGTATGTTGCTCTCATCTAGAATTCCAGCTTCTCCTCATGTGCCAGTGATGACTTGGTCTGGCGTCAAAACATTTTGACTTTAATCTAATGGGCCAGTTTTCAGTTTTTACCTGCCGGCACTTAATGTAAAGGTATCTCTGATGACTAGAGATGACAAAGCCGGGGGAG
>JABFEB020000060.1:25946524-25962194 GCA_019775895.2 Stomatorhinus ivindoensis | reverse complement strand
GGGGGGACCTTTTATTCGTTCCTCTTGCTCTTGGAATGTACAGCTTGTGAGATCCTTTCTGGAGAGGGTGGCGGACAGATCATGTGACCTGGAAATTAAGTACGCGGCTCTGAGCTGGGATGAGGCTTTGATTATCAGGGCTACAGGGCCTGTGCTGGGTGTTGGTCTTGCTTGCCTGATCTGTTTTGAAGTTGGATAAATTCATTATCTTCAGGATAACTCGGCAAGCAATTAATAATGGTTTTATCGTGTTCATCTGCCGTTGACATAATCCACAGTCAGACTACTGGTCTGCGATTTCCAACTCCCTGCCTCATTTGGTTGAGCTCTCTGAATGGCAGCGTGTCTGGCTCCTGAAATCGATAGACCAATGCATCTTCATTTTGGCCCTCTTGACACTCCTCCTGATAGCAGTCTATCGACAGCTTGTTTGTGCTCTTTTGAGGGAGATTAACTGGGGAGGAGGTAGTTCTCAGGTCATTAGAGTGGGAAAACCTCAAGTTGACGTGTCCGTTTGCTGAAGGCGTGTCCTGTGAGAGCCTACAAATGCAATGTCGGGACCTAGAGAAGTCGATGAAGAACATAAATATGCTAGTAACAAGTTATACAGTATAATGCTGGTGAGACATTAGTCAAGTATCTCTTTGGAGGTCGTTACCAGCTAAGACTCCCAGATGGGAATCCTGGGAATGTCTCAGTGATAGCAGTGCCGCTGGGAGGATGTCATCACCCACCCTGTGATTCACTCTTTTCCCTCTCGCGTCGTGCTCTCTTACTCTCTGTCCTCCAAAACACATCCCTCTCCAGAGGCCTCAGTCAGCCCGCTTGGCAAACGAGGCGGGAGTGCGCACAACAGCCAGTCAGGAAATTAAGTGGTCGGCACAATTTTGAGGTGGTGTCAGAAAAGAGCTCCACAGACTCTGGGAGCATTGGCCAGGAGCAAAGCACAAACCTTAGTGGGAAGGGCGTGTCCCTACTGGCGAGCGACGGGATTAGCGGCTAGACGCAACCGTGCCTGATTTTTGGAGGCTCCCTCTAAGGCGGCAAGAGCAGCTCATTATTCAAACAGGGATCTTGTCATTTTTAAGTACTGTAGCAGGCTTTCTGCGAGGCATACTGAATTTCACTCTCCTTGCAAGTTATGGGCACGAAATTCAATTTGTGATTCTGCTGCAGCCTCCGGTGGCATTTTGACATCGGTGGGTGGTTGACATGGAAGATATCCTTTTGCACTTGTACCTCTCTCATCTTCCTGCTCATATTTCTATACTCCTCGGCATTCCTGTTGAGTTGCAGCAATGATTTCAAAGCATTTCTTTTTTTTTTTGCTGGGAATGCAGTGAGAGACACATAAGAGATTCCCACCTGCAGTTTCATTAAGCACGGCTGTTCCGAATGCAGCCATTCGCTCGGTCCACATCAGCCAATACACCGGGATCCGACTAACAATTCGGGGAATGATTCATTAATTAAAATTCCCCGGCTATGCAGTGGAACTCCACCCCAGGGGAGGAGGTATCTGCTGTCAGACCTGACTCCACCTTTAGACCTTGTGTTGTACCGTTGCCAGTGATGGCTGTTCGCTCTATTTCATTTGTAAGTCTATAAGACTGGTAGCCAATGTCTAGTGGTTGGCTCTGTGGGGTGCCCCTCCTACTTCACCCTTGTGAGGAGCGTGTTCCATTATTGGCCTTTTCACAAGGTGCCTTTTTTGTCTTGCGGTTTTTAGAGCGTGCTAAAGATTACCTTTGGGTGTTGCTATTTTTTTCTGGATCAGTGACTGGTGTGACTGAAAGAGATCTTGCGCGAGGAATGAGAGCAGTCCGTCTGTCCTGCCTTGAGCCGCCTTGCATGACTGCTCGCGGCTCGTAACCAGCCGGGGGTTTGTCGCGATTGGCTGGTGAACTTTGCCCCGATACCTCTCCGGTCAGCAGGTAAACGGACGAGTCACCCAGAGATGAGAGACCGCCATCTTAATCCGGCCGGCCAGGTCTCTGCACCACCTTCACCTCGGCCTGGAAAAGCCCATTAGGTCCTCATCGAAGTCTGTTCCTCCCCAGCTTCTGGGTGCTGGGCGAGAAGCCTGCTGAGGTTGACTTTCAAAGGAATGACGCTCAAAGTGAAGCCTGCCATCCTGCCTGTAGTGGCACAGCTGTGTTTGGCGAGATCCTGCCAATTTGTGATGTTTCGTTTATCACTGACACAGGAGCTTTCCATCGCCACGACGCCTCAGTGGGTAATTAGGGGTGAGAGAAGGCGAACTCCCAGCCCCTCTGATGTGTAAATTTATCCTGGCGATGGGATAAGGCTCCGCCCCTTTACATCATTACTGCCACGTGCGTCACTATTTGTCTGGGCGCTTTACACAATTAACGATTATGGACTTTTGAAATTTACGGTGCTGGTCACCTTATTGGAACAGGTTAGGTGATGCTTCTTCACCAAAAGGGTGACAGTAACTCTGCACAAAGGATTCAAACCCTCTGGGTGCATTTCTGTCTCCCAAACATAGTTACTCATTGGTGCAGTGTGCAAATGAGTGTTTTAGACCTAAATACACAAAGATGTAATTCCATTGCTGCTTCCACCAGCACACAGTGTGCTTCCTCTCTGTCCAGTGTGAATTCCGAACACCTTCATTCGATTGTAATAACTTTTTATTGACTTTGTGTCCTTTCATGCCTCTTGTTTTCTTGCCTTGAGTGTGTGCGAGACCAGGGCACATGGATTGACATTCAGTTGGCGTGCTCTAGACGAAGCGAGCTCTCCGAGTCGAGATCGAGTGCTGGATTCCTCGTCTCCGGCTCCTGAATAGCAGACGCTTCACCATGAATAAAACATGCCAACAGGGGACCACTTTTCCGAACGGGGCTTTGTTTGTTTATGTGTGAAATGTATGTAAAGGAGATTAATCCTTTTGGAAAAGGTCTGTGATTATTTTTGCAGTTTGTGTCCATTTGACATAGCTGTCCTGCCGTCTTCTGATCGAGCGCCTTATTTCCAAAGCTCACAGAATTATGGGCATCTGTATCCCTACAGAGACCCCGCATTGGCAGAAAGTATGGTGTGCTTACATGACCCCATTGAATCCAAGTGTTAATCACCTGTCACTCAAAGTTGCATTGTTAGTATTATAATTTTATCATTTATATGCAAATGCTAGACTGAACACCAGCGGCTGTTTAGGTTAGCCCTGCTCGGGCTGGTGGGAATCTGCACAGCGCTAACGACTGTGAAGCTTTGAAAATTACACCCGTATATCCACGCTGTTGTGGATGTGCGGTGCTGCTCGCGAACAGCTGATGGACATGCTGGTAATGGAGTTAAATGGGGGGCTTTAGGAGGTAATCGATTCGCGGGCGTCTACCAGCTTAAGACGGGATTTCCCAGAGGTAGCGCCTTTGCCTTGACCTTCAGAGTCTCACTGCCAAATCTCAAACGCTGCGTTCAGCTTTGCATACTGGAGGATCATCTGCACCAGGCTAATAAAAAAACGAAAACAACAAAGGTTAAACTTCACGTTAAGTCGGCACTACGCAGGTCAGAGTCATTTTCGCTGAATGATGAATGTCCGTTCTAAGGCCTCTTCTGTATATGCGCTAGAAGATGGGCGGGGCGGGCTGGGGTGACATGGTATTGCAGCTCTCCCTTTGGGCTCCAGAAGTTTTTACGGTTGTCCCTGATAGCTGTTGAGGGCATTGACCTGTGCGGCACAGTCATCTTCCATCAGGAGGCCCGTCTACGCTGCGTCTGAATGGACAGTCCCTGATCCATGGATCGTGCAGTGGTGCATTGTGGGTACGGAGAAGTAACCCGACTTCAGGCGAGCCGAGCTCCATGCGGCGCTTGGTTCTTAACCTAAGCCCTTTGGCTTCTCCTCTCAGTCTTTGCGCTTAGCTGCGTAATTGATGACGGGTCACTTCCCCTGATGTCACTGTTGTCAATCAGGTAGTAACTTGAATGTTTTGCAATCTGCTGGACCCGGGCTGTACTACTGAGGCCCGATTCATCATATGCCCTCAAATTAAGGCTGATTTTGTTTATTTGAATTTGGTCCATTCCTTTCCGAACTCTGTAAACCGTATCTTTATATAATATATACACATGCAATAAATGCGACAGTAAATGTATATATAATCTTGCTGCAAGGAAGGAAAGGGGAAATTAATCTAAAAAAAAGTAAAAATACATGTATGAATTTCTGCTGATTTGACATGGGGTTCCTTAAATGTATCAGACACCATGACTGTAAAATAAGCACGTCTGGTTTTCGGTGAGGCACAGCAACTGCGGTCGAGGTCTGTCTGCTGCCGTTTGCCACCGAGGCTCCGTGTGCTTTACTCATCGATGAACCGGCAGACATAATCGCAGTAATGATTAAAAAGCCTACGAGGCGTGGTCCCACCAAACCCCTCCATCTTAAACCCCGTGTCAAGCCGTGCCGGTCTCCGTCAGTCTCCCTCGCGGCCGTGAATCAACCTTCTGCCAGAGTGCTAGTCAGGCAGGCCTCTGTGAAGGGCTTCCCTGCTGTAAACCTGGCAGAAGACTCCAGTCTTTGCCTCTTTTCCTGGCTGTTTCGATCACCCACAACAATGCCAGCACAGAGAGGTGAAGAAGCTAAAAACCTGCCTGACAAATCTTCGTCAGCATCTGTGCGCACTCCGAATGAGCAGCCCTGACCCCCTCGCCCTCCAGCTTGTAAAAAGAGAACTCAGAACTTCTGCTTTAGGAACTCGTCAACCAACTGATCTTGATGGTCTTCACCTAGGCTTCTGCGGCGTGACTATATTGGTAATTGACAATAATAGGCCTAATCTGGGGTTAGTATATGACAGTGACTGAAGAGCGTTTATTGCCAGATAACAGAAGGATTAATGGTTTAATAATAATAATAATAATAATAATAGGCTTTCAGTTCAGCCTTGTAGCCTCTGTTTGTGACACACTTGAAATCAACACTGCTGTTATTTCTTTGAACTCCCTGTAAACTTCTAACTGAAACATTAAAGTTTGTCTTAACATAATTTCCGCATTTTTTTTAAGCATCACCCAGGACGACCTGTATCCCGCGTAAAATTCTCTGCACGGCCTCTGGTCTAGAGAAAAAGGCACGGGAATTAAATCAGAGGAACTGGAGTGGGATTTTTTTTAAGTCACCAGTTTGATCCCTACCGTCCAGTTTTCAGACGATCCTGGAATTTATTGGACATGTATAAGACAGGAAGGGTTTTTCGGCCTTGTTTCCGTGGCGTTCTACATTATGGGATGTGCTCACAGTGGTATGATTAGGGCCCATCGTGCCTTTCCCCACAATGTAAACCAGAGTCAGACATGATTTTCTGCTGGAAGAGCTTTTTTGTCCTTTAATGGACGACTTGCATACTGTGGGCATCTGGCACATTCATTTTCCTTCGTCCCCTTTTTTTCTTGCCTCCCAGCTACAGAGGGCTTCTCTGGTGTAGCCTGACCGCTTCTTGATTTTGTAAACAGCAGTTGGTCCATCAGGGAAGCTGGACAAGCACGGTGGCCATTGCTCGGGCGTTGGTTTCTGATTCGGGGTGTGAGATTCTTCCCTGGAACTAATAGGAAAAATATAAGCGATCATGTTGGATGAAGGCCCTGCGCTGCATTTGGGTTGGACACTGGCCACGGCTTGATGCTGACACTCCAATCCATCATTGGGTACTAATTTCCGTCCCGCCTCCAGATATTTACAGTTGCTGAAATGAGGTGACTATTAGGTTTGGGTGTCCTGCTGTCATCCACGACCTGGGTAATTAGATGGTGATTCTCCATCTCGGGGGTCTGCAGCACGTGTGATGTATATATGTCAAGCTCCGGATGATACGGTCATCCGTGCGATAGGGCAGCAATGACACGCTGTCCTGCCCCGCAAGGTAGAACAATACAGAAATCGGGGGAGGGCTTGTCGTTATGTCCAAGGGACCTGGCCTTTGTCTAGACCTGCTGTTCAGCTGTTTGGCAGCAAACACCTGCCAAAATGTTTCAAGCCCTCTCGGCCCCACACACCTTGTAAGGCTAATTGACCTACTCATTTACCCATTCAGCATCCTTATTCCGGGCCAGAGTGAGGCAGGCTCGCCATTGGCCAGTTCTCTCCTATGTCCAATCAGATGATTAGGCTGTTCGTTTGTTTTTCTCACTGTACTAAAGCACCTTCACAGCTCGGTGTGGTTGTATAACAGAAGTTATAAATAGAATGCCCGCGGGATCCCAAAACCTTTATCACTAGAAGTGTTCGTGCAAAAGCCCTTATCACAGGAACATTTATACTGTAAACACATTATTAATCCTTCTGATGCTGATAAGAGAAAATAATTTTACGGGCGTGCTTTAAATGTGCTGTACAGTCATTTCTTAGTCTGAAGCTTTAAATATACTTTACAATGAAGCAGCAAAAACTCTAAAACAGTGGTTCTCAACCTTTTTGTGCCGTGACCCAATTTTTTCTGTGCCAACTCAGTCACGACCCTATATGAAATATAGGTTTAAAGTAGCACTATAGAATAGAATTAAGCATCTGTGGCTTGTCGTCTTGGATTGGATGACTGTTTACTAGTTTTTTGCTAGGCATTTGCCGACCCGTTTATATAGGTTAATTCTCATATTGGGGCTGGGAAATCTGATCACTGATCAGCATCGGAGCTTGCTGGTTTTAAAATGCTTCCAACTCTGCCTTGTGACCCTTTCAGAACTTTCTGTGACCCAATCTTGGGTCGCGACCCATGGGTTGAGGATTGCTGCTCTAAATAAATACATTTCCATACATTTCCTTTAACAACTTTGTGGGTGTGGCAAAGTAGTAGTACCATAGGCTTGTATTACAGATTATATTTCATAAAACGTAAAAATAAAAATGAAATAAAAGGCAAACTCTGATTTGATCTTTCATTCTTGTGTGATTCCTGTTGATTCAGAGCCTGGATGAGCTGGATGATGATGGTGATGAAGGTCAGAAGGAGAGGAAGAGGGAGGAAGTCCTCACGCAGCTCAACACCACCCAGAACGAGACCATGAGCTTGGAGTTTGGGGCGGCACATTCACTGCAGGTGAGGGGAGGAGTTCTCCTTCCATTTCTTTTTGGTCTGTGTCATCTTCGTTCGCTTATCCCCTGGAGGTATCCGGCCTCAGCGCTCGGCCGTTTACCTCCATGAGCCTGTGCAGTGATAAATATTTATAGATCGTATGTGTGAGAAACTTTGTGAGACAGCGCGTGACCCCCTAGCACAACACGGAGATGCAGGATGCCAGAGGTCACGCCTTCCCAGAAGGCCTCGCTGCTGTCCGCGGCAGTCACGGTGTGTCTGTCCTAGTGCACGTTTCAGGATGGCAGCAGAATAGTGCGAAGGAATAGTGGGAGGGTGTGAGGCTCTGAGGGCTTGGGCTCTCTGTGCCCGGGATCAGAAGGTCGTCGGATCAAATCCCCTGTCAGGCACAGTGATCATATCGCCCTTGAACCGTTGAGCATTGAGGCCTCTCATCTATATACATGTGCAGGACCAAGCAGAGACTTTTCAAGGCACAGGTGCCCAAAGCCTTTGACACATGTAGTAAAGGAGTGCAGGAAGATCACACCTTTAAAGGGCAGCACTTTAAATAGTTCCAGCAGATGCTCCGGCACCCCCCCACCTGTATAGGTGTGTCTTACAGCAGACCATGATGGGGTATATGGTAGCTGATGTGTCATTGTACTTGCTCATTGTGCCAGGGCTGATTCTATCTTTTCGGAGGCCCGAGGCAAAGCATTACTTGGGAGCCCCCCAGCCAAGAAAACTGATGATCATTTCACTCTGGGAGCCCTTGGTATCTTCCTGTTCTGCTTACAGCTAGAACCATCCTTGCCCTGCACGGTGACAGTAAGGGCCCCCTGTGTTGCGACAGCGATATCCTGCGGCGTGGCAGATGGCCTGTGGGTTGTGGGTTCGAGTCTGGCTGCCAGCTCAGCTTTTGCAGTGGCGAATGTCCTCCCCGGCTGTGCTTCTGGCTTTTCTCTGAGTGTTTCGGTTACCTGCCGCTGTCAGCAGGGGGCGCCGACGTGGCGGATGGGTGGCCGTACGGCGCCCACGCCGTGTGGGGGCACATGAGCGGTGGGAACGGAGCGCTGAGACGCCTCACACCCGTGCGATAGGTCCCGCGTGGCCATCACCATGATCAGAAATCTGCGTGTGTCATTGATTATTGTTTACATTTATGTTTCATATCCCAAACGACGTGATAATTATACAGAGGCTTCCGTGAGACGGCTGCGTAAGACTCCCTCTGGGAGGAATGAGAAACTGAGTCATGTGACACTGGGGTGGGAGGGAAGGAGGGAGCGAGGGGGACTTTATTTAGAAATGTGGGTTAATTAAATGGTGCTGGGGGGGTGTTGGCCTGAAGAGGAGTTATAATGGAATTTCAAGCTCCGGCACAGGCGCCTTGTGCATAATCAGACACACCTGAAGCCCAGGCACGTGTGGCCTTTTGTGGTGCCTAGAACCCCCCCCCCCCAATGACTGCGTACTGGGAGCGAACCCCTGTAATGTATGTCGAAGGCTTTCGGCACCTGGCCTTCAGGAGGTCTCTGTGGAAGTGAAAGAGCAGGCCTGCTACCTGCCGAGCATGGAGGGGAAAAGTGAATGAGCAGGCCTGCTACCCGGCGAGCATGGAGGGGAAAAGTGAAAGTGCAGGCCTGCTACCCGGCGAGCTTGGAGGGGAAAAGTGAAAGTGCAGGCCTGCTACCCGGTGAGCATGGAGGGGAAAAGTGAAAGTGCAGGCCTGCTACCCGGTGAGCATGGAGGGGAAGGCTGTCCCCACCAGGGGGCGCTTTGCTCCTCATGGTGTTTGTCTCCTTTGCCTGTTGTCCTTGTTTGGGCCGCATTGCTGTACTCAGTCATCCCTGTTACTGTTCTCTCTGCAGGAGGGCACATTTAACCACTTTAGATGCTCTGAATAACATGATGATATTGTGAAACTTTTTTTTCTTAAATCATCTCTTTACGTGAGAGAGAGAGAGAGAGAGAGATGTTACCCAATTAACTCCCTATCATACCTATCACTGCATTTTACAGTAGTTCAAGGGGAGCTTTGTGCCCTGTAACCTGAGTCTTTATACATCATCTTCAGGTTTTGTAGACCATAAACATCATTTTGACTGAAGCTTTGCAATTTCCATTGTCCATATCGGACTGGTCGCCCGGGGCCTGTTACTGGCTGTTCAGCAGCATTGATAACATAAGGGACTACAATTGAAATATGCTTGCTGACTGTATTTAGGAGTAATGGACCATCTGGTCTGTATGTGTTGATGATGGACTGGTCCAGCATCTGAAGTGCCTGCAATGTGGGTGTCCTGACTAGGGTTGCGTATTAATATCTTAAATAGCTCGAACCCCAACGGCTCTTGTCCGTTTTGTACGGCAGCACTGAGGCCCAGTCTGCTCACAGTCTTGCTCTAACCCGGTGAGCTGCCCGTCCCTGAGGTCACGAGCTTCGACCTCCGCACCGGCAAGCTGCCTCTGAGATATGAAGCTGTCAGGAAGCCGTAAAAAGCACATATATTCTCATAAGTCGTGTTTACCCGCTGCCTGTTACGCGGCGCATTGATTTAAGCCTGTTAGGTTGGATCTTTGCCGGCAGCTCATGTTGAGGGCCTCTCTCTTATTGATGGAAGAGTATTTTTGGTTCTCTGCCTGATTCATATTAAATGTCAGTAACTAACAAGTGTATTTTTATTCTCGGCAGCATCAAACACATTGCCGCTAAGAATGAAATATTTATACTGCCCTTCTAGATTTGGTGAGACATCTACGTTATGGAGGGTTCAGAGCCTAGAAACCGTGTGGGTAAGGGATCAGGCGACTTGGTACTACCGGAGCAGTGGAGTGTGCCCCTGAAAAGGTGTAGGAGAAGGTGGTTCTGCCTACGATGTGAGGAGCAGCCTGCAAGCTCAGAGCATCGTGGCAGAGTAAGAGCTTCCAAGCGCCAGTAGGCATTTGGAGGATAGTCCACATCAGTCAGGCGTAAAGTCGCTGACCGGCATCTCCAGTGACCCGTGGGTTTTTAGAGCGCCACCTGGCTGTTTCCGGGGCAGTCTGGCACTGCTTTTCTGTTCCTTGAGGATGGGTACTTTTTCCAGCTGTATTTCACTGCAGCTGAGTGTCAAGTGGGAGGGGCAATCTCGAATAGGAGGGGCTTATCACAAGGTGTAGGAGAGGTTTATAATGAGGGTTGGGATTGGGGTATCAAATGATAATGCTCCTCGTTGCCCCTCCCGCTCGATATTCAGCTCCTGGCTGCAGCGATGCGTCTCTCCCTTTTTCTGATATATACATAGTCTCTGATAGTGCTACTACTGGCATTCAGAGCTTTGAAGAGATAATTGGTTTTTCATACCCAAGTTTAATAGGATGTTTTTGCAGGAGTGTTTAAAAAAGGTTCGGGTCAGACAACCAAGCCTTTCTTACTTACGGGAGAACTTTCACTAGCTAGTCAGTACTGGCCATTTAACCCTCATTGTATTGCATTTGTCAGTTCTGCTGTGTCTTCGTGAATATTCCAAGAAGTGCTGGTGTTATCTGCTAGCTAATCTAACATAATTGGATTTGTCATTTTTGTGCCTGGGACATGCTGGTTCTGAGTTCAGCTCCGTGGCAGAATTCAAAGCCTGCAGTCCGGTTTTAATGAGCAACTTGCCTGGCTTTGTGTGAACATTTGGTTAAATGAGCCGTAGGTCTAAAAACGTTCAATCATCTGCAAACTGCAATAAGTTTGGAACGTTAAAGAGATGTTCTGGACAGATATCAAATATATTTCAATTATCCCAGTGGCACGAGGAGGTATGGGTTCATTTTACTCTGCAGGGAACATGGTAGTTGACCTTGGCATGTCCATGTCAACAGTATGTACAGACTCATGTTTGTGAACAGAAGGAAACTGACGAATCAGAATGAGTGAAAGTTTTCCAAACCGATTCCTCCAGCTCTCTGCATATCCTTACATGTAAAGAATGAGTCATTAGTGTGTTATTTGTTAGCGTGGCACGCACGTACACCCCAAATCGTGTGTGCTGCTGATCTTCATCCTGACACCCCTATCATTCTCCGGTTGGATCAGTCCGGGCAAGGCACCAGCGGGGGTAAAATTGACCCCAGATCAATAAGACTATACATTTGCTTCAGTTGAGTTCCGTGTTAACTTTTAGATATGGCTTATTCTCTGTAAGGTGCCTCTTGGTAATCCAGCTGTCAAGCCGAGCCCAGTGATCCAGGCTGTGATAATTAGGTGACTAGGCCAGTCGTGCAGGTGGTGGAGCCTGAAGGTTCATAATTCACTTGTCAAAAAGGCATTAGCTTGCACTCTGTAGGTCAGATCTGGCTGAAAGGTGGGGCCTTCAGACAAGCAGGTGTTGAAACCTTCGGTTCTTCTGTCCTGAGGTCAGATATTCATCTGACCCGTGGAAAAAGGAGAATTGTGGCATTTGCCATAGAAACTTCTGAAAGGGCTTCTCGTTAATAAAAATGTACCTCATTAGATCTTATGGGGAGGATGGTCACCTGACTTGCATGCAGAGGTTGAAAGTTTGCCTTCAGAAAGTACAAATCCAAACCAAGATTTTGTTTCGACCAACTTGTTGAATGTAAAGGGTGACATTCACAGAGTACTCAACTGCTTGGTTGAAATTAAATCTTGGTCCGGATTTTTACTTTCTGGACCTGAACTTTCCACCTCTGCTTTCATGTAGAGTTTATCTTCCTTCATAATATGTATGAAACAGTGACACCTGTCAGGTACAAATGCATGCAGACTGCGGCTTTAGTGATGTTTGATAAACACGAGTGTGTAGCTTGAGAGGCGTGTTCTTAATGGGTGCTTATATGTGTAGTAAAGGTAACCAAGCGAACACTTACCAGACTTACTAATGCCTCTTGATTCTGTTGTATCCCTGCCTACAAAGCCCGTATTCTTCCGTTAGCACGAACCTGATCTGCAAAAATATTTTCCCCCTGTGCTGTTTCTAACCGAGGGCAGATTGTTTTGGAGACAAAGTAAGAAAATGGATTTGTGGTGTTTTTAGGGTTTTGAAGTGCTTTCCGGAGATTGGGCAGCTCGAGTTGTTTTTCTGACCCCCAGGGTAGGTCTGGAGAAACGAGAGCTTTGAAAGCGGCACGTCGGAAAGTGGACCGGGCCTTCTTAAGAGTCTCTCGTATTGACTGTATCCTCAAGTGATTCCAGTACTTTAAAACACAACTCTCACTTCATCTTTTCATTTTGCTGCCTGTGAAATTTGACATTTTCATTAGTGGGAGAACTGCTAAAAGCAGAAGGAAGATGAATTACATTATGGATCTTCAAACAAATGCACAATCTTCCTGAACTTGTAATCAAATTATAGCTAAGACATCGTCTTCGTTTACTCTTTTTGGCCTCTCAGAAGGCACATCACTAATGCACAGTGCCAGTGCAAAAGGCTTCTGCTTTGGACTTGTGTTCAGTTTCACGCGTCTTCTCTGTACTTCACATTCTGTCTGTTTTTCAGGAGACCTCGAGGCCTGTGGCTGGACGCTACAAAAGGTGAGTTATTAACACTTGTTAACCGGCCTATTTAAAAATGCATTTGTGATTATCTACAGGAAGTGTATCTTTCTCTCTCCTGTGAAATCGCCTGTTTGAATATGAGCATGAGTTCATAGGAAAGTAATATGACAGGCGAAATGGTTCTTCCTGATGTTTTTTTTTTTTTTCCTGAAGTTTCTGGATTTCTCTACGCTCTCACTTACTAATGAAATAAAATTCAGTTCCTTTCCTAGAAAAGTGTCAGTCTGTATCCAGTAAGTCTCATAAGTGAATGATTTTCATATAATAATAAGCTTATTATGGTGATTAAATTTTTCACTCCTGTCATGCTGGACTGTGGTGATTCCAGGCAGAATTAAGATGCCCATTCCTCCATTTCACCGTTACCATAAAGGGTCATCAGCCCGGTTCCGCTTGAAATGCTGCTCGAGAGTGTCGGGGGTCCAGGTGGCCCCTTTTGTCAGTAATTACCGCCAGCAAACCTCATGGAAATGTTTCATGTGAATATTGCCCAGACCCTCCCCGAGCCGCCGTCAGCGGGTGAGATAAGGTCTTCAGTCCTCTCTGTCCCATTCTGCACCCCTTACTAAGCTTTAATGAATTGAATTTTATGCAGCTACATTTACAATGTGTCACATTTACCTTTTTCTGTATTGAATACAATTCCAGGCTTATCCAATATGTCCCAGGGTGCTTTGCAGACTCTTTCGCTTATGTACACGCTACTGTTCCTTCACAGTACTGCCCTGTGTGGGGGAGGTGTCTAGCACCATTTAATGTGGTTGCGAGATCTTCAATGTGGTTAAATTTGATGACGTCAGCGCCTTCGCTTGGTGCCGTTACATTTTCAGCGTCTCTTTCGCAGCGCGGGGGGTTCGGGCCATGAAGAGGATGCGACGGGGAATGGGCGGCACCGCCAGAGCCGGGCCACCATGACTGCACTGGAGAGGAGGATCGAAGAGCTGGAGAAGGTATCCTGTGGTTGCCCCAAGACTGAAATACCTGCAGGTCCTGTAGCTGGATCTGATGCCTCTGCCTTTAATAGCCTCAGTCCAGCCCTGCTGCTGTTTCAGGAATCAAATCTGCAAACTGCCCACGTTAGTCCTAAATGTGACTTTTCTAAGTGCCAGGTATAACGGTGTGGTTTTGTACACACTGGAGTGTGTTACGAAGTGACTATGGTGTTAAGATGCACATCCTTGGGTCCACACCTTTTGGGAAGGCCTCTTGTCCATGGTTACAGGACAGAATCACATAACAGGTTGCTCTGTCCCTGTAAACAAAGCCGATTGGCAAGCCTGATTCATTATGACCCTCCAAGTTCCCGAAGGCTGTGTTGTCCTTGGATAAGCAGTGTTTTGGCTCATGATTCCTGGCTTCCACGCCTCTCCTGGTGTGTCCTCTCCCGCCTGAGCCAGGCCGGTAATTCACTGTCCAGATGCCAGAAAGGGAGAACTCTAGGTTCACAATTCAGTTCCCAGTGAATTCACTGTTCAGCAGTGCATCATCTCTTGATGGTCTGCCTGAAGGGGGAAATTAAAAAATAAATTTTTTTTTAATCCTATAGGCGAGAACATTTTGGCTGAGTACAGAATGATCTTTTGTGGAGTTCAGAGCTCAAAATGTGAATGATGGCGATCTCTGCTTGTGTTCCGAGAGGTATGGTCCAGGTTGACAGCGTCCCCGCAGTGCTGTCATTTTTCATTCTGGAAATAAACGTTGATAAAACTTAAGATATCGTTTCAGGAACAGGGGGCAACTTTTAGAAACTCATCTTGTCTGAAATTATGAGTGCTATAAGATAATTTTTCTCGTCTAGGAAATCGCGATTGTTCGTTGGTAGCCCTCTCAGTCTCACCCGAGGTCTTTGCCGTCAGGAGCTCGCTCTGGAGAAGCAGGAGAGCGCACGGATGCTGAAGGGGCTCCAGGACAAGGACGACCTCGTTGGCAAGTTGAAGGAGGAGATCAGCTTGCTCTACAGGGTGAGCGCGGGGCAGGAGAGCGTGCCGGAATCTCGCAACCGCCATAGGGATGTCGTAGCCGGGCCGAGAGCTTGCTGTGGATGCGATCGGTACCCACGAGGCTTTTGGCACGTATCACCAATCTAAGATTTTCACCACGGAAGTGGAATTCGTAGGGCATACATCTAGTGCAGACCATGCGTGGGTTTCGCTGGTAAGACTGTCAGACACATCGGGATCACGTTAGACGGGCCCCATGCCGGATTAACTCCGGCAATCAGAGGCGGTCCGTGTGACACCACTACACCGCGTGACAATTACCGTGAGAATCGAGGCGGTGAAGGATTCCGAGTGGATTCCAGGTCGGCAGGTGTTTTGACGTATCTGCATGTAATTTGTACGTTATTGTATTTCGTTTTAACACGTGGATGGCTGTGGCGTTCCATCTGTCTGCAGATGTAGAGAATTATTGTGAAGGATACATTGATCCTGTCATTTCACCCATGACTTTGCTTGTCATTTCTGAAGCTCACAGCTGTAACCCAATTCTCTCTGTGCTCTCCTCATCAGAATGCCTCACGTTGCCCATACCACGGGTACGAGGACGGCCCCCCCTTGTATTGTGACTTGATCTTTTGTTATCCACCTAAGAGGATTAAACTCTAACCCTATGTACACCAAGTTACATTGAGTTAATCGGGACTCTCCTGAGATCGGTTTGGAACATTTCCATACGGGCGTAAAAAGCCAGTTTGCATGCGACCCGCGAACTGTTAAAGAGAGGATGTTCGAGAATAATGGATGCGGCCGTTTCTCAGCCTTTCCTGTTTGGCCGTATTCAGGGTTTTGCTTTAATTAATGACCCTAAATGTGCAATGGCAGATATGTTGAATGGCCTTTTCTGTTTCGCCCTAGGAGCAGGAGCGGGTGGATACTCCCCACTCTGAAAGCGCTCGCTCATACCTTTATTCCGCAGTCATTTAAAGATTCCGCCAGGTTGTAGTTTACATAAAAGGGCATAAACTGCTACTTTAATCATACCAGTGGCATGCAAATTGGAAGAATAATTATGGCTGTTTCGTACACCACTGGTGTATGGGGACTGAAGGGGGGGGGGGGGGGAATTGGCTCCA
>JABFEB020000060.1:25926152-25946424 GCA_019775895.2 Stomatorhinus ivindoensis | reverse complement strand
CCCCCACTGGGCTGCAGGTCCTCTCAGCAAATATAGCGCATGTTCGTTACTGGGATCTACTGGGAGTTTTTGTACCGACACGGACCTTAAGTAGACGCAGACCCCGGAGCTGCAGCCAGGACCAGGCTCATGGTGACGGGGGCTGTGGGGTAGAGATGCCTGGCCCCTGGTCATTCATCACCGTCCTTTCAGCAACCCCAGCTGTGCTCCGTTTACATTTCTCCTCTGGAAACGTGCCTCTCTTTCCCTATCTCTCCATTCTGCATCCTTTCCAGGGTTGTTCCACGGTGGTGTTATTCTGGTTTGGTGTCACGCAACCAGAAATGTTCATTGTGAGCCTCCCTGAAGTTCAGTAAAACGCCATGTGATTGGACAGGACAGGGATGTTAGTCTTAATTTGTATGAAAGCTGCCTGCCCAGGCCAGGTGAGCTGGATAATTGACTAAATGATGGGTGAATATGCCCCCCTTTTTTCGGGATCTGTCCATCAAATTGCCTGTTTCAAAGGCTTAAAACCCAGGATTTATGAATTTATCTGCAGCTGTCGATCTGATTGGTTTAACCCACTTACTGTACCGCTTTCCATTGGAATAAAATTAGATGTGATGATTAACAAAGCTCAGAGATCCCAGCCTCTTGGGTTCCAAAGCCTCATTCCTTCCAGCACTGATTTCAAGATGTTTGCTTTTTCTGTGGTGGGCTTTGAAGAACTGAGCTGGTTTCTTCTCCCTCTGCCACTCTGGGTGATCTGGGGTCTAGAAAACTCATTTTCTTATCTCTTCACATGCAGTGAACAGTGTTAACCTGAGCGGGGAGGTTTGTTCCAAGCTCAGAAACCTTGCTGAGATTTTGCGATCACTAACCTTGCGGTGATATCGGAGTCAGACGGCCGATTGTTTGATGTTCTCACGGTTTCTTCTCAGCCATTAGCTTTTTCTTTTTTAATCTCCAATCATTAATATGTCAGAATCTGAAGTACTTCTGCTCCGACCTTAAAAATCAAATATTACATGTCATGTTAGATATCATTAGATTAGATATTTGTAAATATTGTGGATTTGGAAATCCAGTGTTTGTTGTGCACACAGTAGAATCTCACCTGTCTGTGTGTGATATGAAATATGTGGTTAATAACAGAATAATGACAGATTACAGATGTTCTCCATACCCACTTGTTGGAATGGAAAGCTGCTATATATGTGTGTGTGTGTATGTATCTATGTAGCTCTGGAAAAAAATTTAAACCAATTTTTATTTTTAAATTTGCATTTTCCTAGTTTAATCCTGGTTCCGCTGGCAGAAGGCTACACTGCTTCCAGGTTCAGAGTTTCTGTGACGGCAGTACACAAGAAGAAGGTGAAGCAGGAGACATTGGCAATAATCATAAACCAGCTGGGTAGAGGGCAGAAGCGACTTTCTAATGCCAGAGATGACCGTTAACTTATCCCGCCGTGCCTCATAAATTGGAGGATGACCTCAAGTGACCTTCAAAAGGAATGGGAAACATTAAGTGCTATGAAGTGCACTGCTAGGACAGTTCATGTCAGGCTCCTAGAAGCAGGACTGAAGTTCCATAATGCAAGGATGAAGCCCTTCATCAATGAGAAGCAGAGAAGACATAGGATGCAGTTTGTAAGAAAGTGTGTATTTTACACAGGTGCATACCCATAAATTGAAAAATTAGTGATATTAAAATTTTTGTTGTGATCTCTTCATTTTTTCCAGAGCACTGTGTGTGTCAGTCTGTTCTTTTTTTAAGTTTGACTCAGTTGTTTAACCTGGTGACAGAAATTAGGAAGATGGCATCACTGATATGCAGCCGCATTCAGCACGATGCGATTCTCTACTGCGTCCCACCTCCAGCACTGACACTTTGAAATGACTTGTAATTGATTCAGCTTCTCGGAAGATTACCCATTGTCTGAGTGGGGGGAGCCTGTGGGCCGGTAAAGCGCTTCGAAGGGAATTTGGAGCGGCCGTGCAGTCGGATCCCCGAAACTGTCCGTGTGGGATGTTAATCTGCAGGGTGATGGGATGTTAATCTGCAAGGTGATGGGATGTTAATCTGCAGGGTGATGGGATGTTAGTCTGCAAGGTGATGCGCTCCCTGTTCGCGGCCTTTATAGAAGTGCCTCTGCGCCTCAGGCTTCACTTCACCCTGTCCCGCAGTGGAGAGAAGAGATCCCGGCGTTGCTTATAGTTTTGTTGCCAGGCACCTATTCCCAGGAATACAATTGCATGCACGATTTATGCAGAGAGTAATTCAAGGTTCTGAATTACACAGTCAAGATGGTGAAATTCTGGTAAAATCCAGTATTTCTGCTCCAGCTCTCAGGTAAATTATGACTTTGGTCAAGTGTCCCTGTGGCTCAAGTTGAACATTGTGCTACCCAGGCAACGGCTGTGGGTTTCAGTCCCAGTGAGCGCACATAAGTCATAATCACCTCTGTCGCTTTGTCACATTGGATAAAAGCATCATAAATAAATTAAATTAAGTGGTTTGTCACTAATTATGTGCTCCCGTAGCTTGCGTTTTCATTCTTGTTACTTCTGAAAATGTTGCAGTCTCGTTTGTTTTTATTACAGAAACGTTTTTTTTCTTCTTCCAAAAACTACGACATGGAGGCTACTGGTCAATCAGTTCAACCATTAGAGACCATTTTTGTGTTATTTCTGTGTTTCTTTTTATTAATCGTTCCTTTTATCTGCTGATAAATATGCCCCCCCCCCCGGGCTCCAGCTCCCATTCATTGGTGGAATGAGGAGAGCAAGAGATGTTACAGGAAGTGACTCGTCTGAGACCCAGCGGCAACTGGGCTCTCCCTTCCTGGCTAATAGAAGTCACTTGGTTAATTGAAGTCATTAATGTTCAATTTACAAACTGCTGAAGTGAGTCTGTGGTGGAGGGGGGCATGTCATGTTTTTATTACTTTTTTCTGGAAAAATATTAAATGTAGATGGGTATTTAAAAAAAATCTTAATTCCATATCCAATTGGTTTCTTTTGTGTTCTTGCATAAAACTGAATATTGCTTTAAAACCCTAGATAGCACATTGTCCCAGTTTTAATATATGTGTAAACATGTCTCTCTTACTGGCCATGGTACTAAATATAAGCAAATATATTTGTGTCCTTCAGGACCTTGATGATGTCGAAGACGAGAATGAGCAGCTCAAGCAGGAGAACAAGACCCTCCTGAAGGTGGTTGGCCAGCTGACCAGGTAGAACCTCCATGGACTGAAGAGTCCTGATGGAAATGAGACTTGAAGCTTCGCCAAACACCGGCCAGTCACTCCCGGCCTGCTGCCCCTCACTCCGCGCAAACACCGGCCAGTCACTCCCGGCCTGCTGCCCCTCACTCCGCGCAAACACCGGCATCCTCTCCTTTCTGAATGCTGATCTTTGTCTTTGTACGCATAGCTAAGGAGATCCCAGGTATATGAGGAACCCCCCAGAGCCTTAAAAACACCAAGAGCCAAATTCATTGTCTGTGGTCATTGTCTATTTTCTAATAGTTCTCTGCAATTTACACGCAAATGAACACCAGTGATGGGGGAATTACGGGATCACAAGTGTGAGATTGGCAAGTCTGCAGTAACTATTGGGAGACCCTGTACTTAATGTAAATGTTTTTGTACATAGACTGCATTTTCATAAACACTTATTAAAATGGTATGTACTTTTCACCCTTACATTTGCTACAGATTATTCATCCCTCATAGACAAAAAAGCAGTGAGTTCTTCCGGTTGGCAACGTTTGAACGACAATGCGCTAACCATTCTATGGTTTCAGCCAGACTGTAATCCTGTGTGCTTCATGCTGGCTAACTTGGCGGCCATACTGTTTTTCTGATTGGCTGATATGAAATGGGTTGCATTAACTTTAGTGTTTATGAGAAGACGTTATCCCTTAAGGTACAAATGTAGCCTGAATGACAATACTGCATGGTGCTGGCCTATATATGCCTGTTACACCCCTAGCGGGGGGGATATTACTGGTGTGGGGGCTGAAGATTAAAACTTACAGTAATATGACATAATTTTATGAATTTTTGGTGAAATGTGTGCTTTTCCTGTTGAACACTTACCTAGGTATGGATAATAAATAAAAAAATATATATTTCAATTAAAACTGTGTAACCTGATCGTAATTATTATTTTTCATCGTCAGACATCAGATATTTGTTGATTTCCTGGGAGGAATTCGCCGACAAGTCAGACATACCAATCAATTTTTTTCTTTACATTTCAGTCTTGGTGGCAGATTAGCCACGGTTATTGCGCTTCTGAGACAAACGTGTGTCTGTCCTTGTATGTGTCTCTCCGTTGAAAGATCTCTGTACACAGCCCCACCTAATAAATTTAATTATACATTTCCAAAATGAACTTCTTGTGTGTTCACTGACACTGTCTTGGCTCTTGGGAAGTTGGGGACTGAGTGGGGTTTAGTGTATGTGTGTGCTGTGCTACGTGCTGTGCTGTGCTACGGGCTGTTATGTTTGAAGCCTTGACATTCTTTAGGGTTTGGACGTTTGGACATCTGCTGGCCTAATTTAACGGTGAGAGCCACATGATACAATGACGTTCAGCAGTGGTCTTTTCTCAAATTTCTTTTGTATTGTACCTCTTTTGTATTGTATTCTGTTGTACCTCACCCCCGATACTATTATCTTCTTGCCCTCATCCATTTGCTGAAAAGATTAACTTCTGTGAACATGTGGCTGAGGGGTGTCTTACGGTCAGGGGTAAACATTTTGGAGCACTTGAACTCTCCATGCCAAATAACATCAAGTTTGCAGTCGTGAAAAGGGCCTCTGTTTTTACAGGGGGGGAACCCCATATACAGGTGATCATGTCATGGTGTTTTACACTCTGGATATAGAAACGACTTACTAAAAACCCACAGTGATGTCCCTGAAAGAGACCATCAATATTTAATGGTCAGAACTGACTTTTTCTGTAGATACTGGCTTTCCTTCGATTCCAAAGCAGATCTTACCTTGACCTTGAACAACGCTATCAGCAGCGTTGTGCATTTGGTGTGCAGCTTTTGGATCTGACTGTAAGCAGTTTTCGAATGACGATGTTAGTCAGCCGAAAATGCAAATTGGCTAAGTTAGCTAACACCTAATCTAAAGTTAGCTGCATTGGTACTGCTAATGGCATACAGTGATCAGTAACTACTCTGTTCTGTTTTGCACTCCAAAGCTTTTCCCTCAGATTAAGTACCACCATGAATACATTCCACATAGATCCCACATCATTCCCATTAAGGTAATCGTGAAGGTTAGTAAAGTTTTGCCTCCTAGTGGAAATTCGTGGTACTGCATCAGTCTTGCCAGTATTGCTCCAGAGCTACGCTTGACACAAATGTCGCCTTACCCATCCATTTACATCTTTGCCATTGTTGTTCTTTACTTGTCATGTTGCTGTAATCCTGTGGTCTTCAATTTAAGGTTACGGATAGTTCATGCTTTTAAACACCCCCTGAGTCGCACTTAGCTTTTTTAGAAGCTCTGGGCTTACGTACATCAGAAATATGTTTTTTTTTTTGGGGGGGGGGGGGTATTGTTTTCCTCTGCTTTCAGTTGTTCTGAAATCCTGTTCTCCCTTTAGAGTCTGGGCTCCACATTACGGTTGCAGGTCGTATCGCGTTGCAGTCACCGCTGACAGCAGGGGTCATTCATAAGTGGAGCCCATTGATCCCGGCTTGATGGCCCGCTCAGAGAGGGAGACGGGAGCGCCTCCATTTCTTGCGTTCTCTGACGTCACCAGCGCCCCCACCCTTGAGTTATAGTGCGTATTCCCCTACCTCTGCCGGAACTGTCATGTCTGCGGAAATGTCTCGAGTATCAGGCAATAAACTCGCCTAGTGAGTGGACTGACAGTCATCTTCACGTTATCCAGCACCTAGTTTGTCTTTTTGGGAAGCTGGGTCCTCCTTTGGGGGGGTTTAGGGTTCCTCTTGACCTCCTGAAGACGTGGCTGATTCAGTTGTACAGGAAGCAATGGGTGTAGGTGAGAGATGACAAGTAGGTTTGGCAATACTGTATTTCTGCATTCTGTATCAGCATTGGCCATGGACATCCTAATTAGATTTGGAGAATAAAACCTAGTTAAAACCCAAATAACGTTTAAAAAAGAGAGAGGCGTTCCTTTCCTTATCGATGCAACAAATGCTGCGTCTGTTAACATGCTGGATGTACACAGGTTTACCGTTTTATTAAGGAATGTTCATCCTGTTTTGTCAAGCAGCTGGACATGAAGTTGTCAGCTCTCAAGAAGCGGTAAAATATGATAGAGTGACATTTTACCCAGTCTTTACTTGTGTGTTGTGCATTGCCCTTGTGTGCAACACCTCCCTTTTTCACCCACTGCCTTTTCTAACAAAGAAAAAACTTTGACATTTAGAGTTTTCAAAGGGATAGCAAAAAGCCTGACAATCAGTCAAAAGACTTCCTTTGCAAAGCCTTTTTTCCCCTTTTCTCTTCATCAGTTAGTAACCTTTTCTGACTTAACACTATGTGTGAAGTATCTAAATCGTGTGTGGAATCTCTAAGCAGATCGTCTCCTTGTTGTTGAACGAGAAGGGGGCGGATTCTGGGAAATGTAAAGCTGACATACACTCACCGTGAACTCTGCATACGCCCCGGTTTTCTGTAATGTCTCGCCATTATAAAGTACAATTTAATCGCACAGCCGCCGAAGTTGATTCTGGTTTGCAGTGAACAAATTATTTCTGGACATAAACAGTGTGTTGAGTGAACGGGGAGTGCAGTCATGTAGAAAAGGCACCAGGTCTACTTCAGAAATGTCAGCTAAATTTATTATATATACTTCGCATTTTCGTGTGTCCAGGGATTTAACGTGTTAGAAACCTGCTGATTCCGAATGAACTGTCTTAAGATTTAATGTATGCATAATATTTTGAAATAATGCACAGGGAAAGGTTCTGTATCAACAGGAAATAAAACATTTTTATTGAACATTGCGTATATGAAGTTTATATTAACAACGATAAGAAAACTTTCACAGAGTGAATCACTACACGAACCGAAATTGGTAAAACACCTCATCAAAAATGAAGGGTATACACAGCAATATAACTGTCGGCTCGCAGATATTGCGAGCAATATGGCAGGAAAAACACCCCGATTATCTCAACACGGTTACAGAGGAAAATTTCCACACACAAAAGGTACTCAAGCAGGCTGTGAATATACAGAAAGGCAACTAGGGACTTTCTACAGCATCAGATTCTAATACTTTATACAGCTTCTTCTGAAAGCTAAGTGTGGCTTTTGTCGTCGTCGTGGGATGATTCTTGGTCACACAGCAGTTGTTTTTTTCTCGGGAGAGACATCGCAGGGTGTTGCGCATGCTTTGGTGGGTGTCCGTAATAAGCAGCATCGCTTCGCAGTGCAAGTAATGGCTTTTCATTCGGGCCTCTATGCAATCATGTCATGTGACTGCAATGCTGACTTATACTGTATGACCTGATATTTTTTAAAAACCATGAATTTTCTTTTTAAAACATTATAAAATCAAAATTTGCCTTATGGACGTTTTCCATCGAAGGGTGAATGATTTGAACAAGCATTCAAATCATTTCGAAATACAGGAGTACACAGCTATAAGAAGACATTCCTTCTCACAAGTGAATACGCTGTGTACAGGCATATTGCATTCGGGGAAGTAAATATGAACAATATTTCATTACTGGGTATTCTTAAAAAAGTTACACAATATCTCAATTGATAACTATATATGAAATCATAAATCATTTAAATTCCAAAACAGAGTGCACAATGAAGGTCTTGCAATACGGCTCTAAAGTAATAACATTGTAACAGTAACATTACAGAAGACTGATACACTGAGACAATTAACCTTAATTGTCATTTGCCGTATTAATTTTTTTGTCCCGAGTATTTTTTATATTATCATTTATGATATTATTACAATAATTATAATCTGATTCTGTAAATACAAAAATATGTACACTCCTTTATGCCATGATTTGGTATTTACCAATAGTACACCTAAGATCTTTACAATGGACATGTGAAGAAAGAAAGGAGAATTTAACTAAACAGATGGCAGATGGTGAACGTGCTCTATCATACTCACAATCTACATGTGCTGTGGCCTAACCATTGCTTCTGAAGGAATGTTTCAGAGAGAGCTGGAATAATCTTCCCTGGGCGATACCACCCACAAAAAATAAGGAAACTATCTCAACGGGATGGACGGACGGACAGACGGTATTGCACAGTGCTCAACAGAAAGCTGTGTGATCAGAACCACTCCTCCTTCCAAACGCTCGCGTGTAAGACGTGGTCTCTCCGCACGGAGCCCCTCGTTTCCTGATTGGTCCGCAGGCGTCCAAACCGACGATGTTACGCGTGAATGCGCGCGCGCGGGGCAGCGTGACACAAAGGAATGTCTGGTCATTGTACGACGTCACTAGGGGACAGACCGGCTGCTATCTACATAAAAACTACATCTTTAAGCAACACACTACGGTCACAGTGATACACAAAGCAGTCCCATAGAGTCTAATGAAATGACGAATAGCTTCGTTATAGTGCCGTTAACAACATATCAACATTGAAAACACTGAGAAATTCCTCCTAAAGCTAAGCTCCTAGTACACAAAGAGGCTCCTTAATGAGAATAGCATTAATCGACTCTTATGTATTTCTTGAACCCGTAATAAAGGAAAAGTGTACTCGTGTTTCATTTTCACAAACCATTAACTTATTCCCCCCCCCTTTAAATGTGGCAGTAGAAACCGGTTAGTTATATTTCCCTGGACTCATGCAGATTCCTATTTCGTCCAGAAACTATAGCCTCTGAGACGCTTCCCCCTCCCCGGATCGCAGCTCAGCCGTTGGGAAACTGCGGCCGATTCAGCGGGAGACAGCAGCCATGAGAAGGAGAAAGTAAATTGGCAGTAAACCACGGCTGGCTGTTGTGATTGCTGATATTGAGGGCACTGAAGGAATAAGACACACATCTACCAACAGACGTTACAACACACACTACCTTGTAGTATCCTTGAGGAAAAGGTTTTTCTTTACATTATTACCTCCCTGAAAAAAATGGCAGTGTTTTAATTTGCGTCAGCCTGCTTCGCCAGAATAACTACATACCCTAACATCAACTGGACTACAATATTTGCAACGTCCATTTAATAAATTTACATTTTCCCAACGATTTTTGCTAAAGGCAAAAATGAACCGCCGTCGTGATCCTAAGTGAACTCAAAATTCCCACGTCGCAGTTTTAGCAAAGATTATTAAAAATAATAATTTAAAAACAAAAGTTTTGACAAGTATTGTCTCGTCTATAAAACGTTGATCTTAAAGCTTAAGTCGAAAACCGTTTGCCAAAGTTGAGCCCAGAAAACCTACATTGAATATCCAAGATTGAGCTCCTCGGAAGGGTGCAATCACAAAATGTTGCAGTGCTATAAGGACTTACTGTGTTTTGTCGGTATTATTTAAGGAAAAATGGTTTTAACCGTGGAACTAATTTACAACGCGGAGTCCGAAATCACTCCAAATCACATGAATCGCTGAACTTATTTGACAAATTAGTATTTGAAGAACACTTAGGAATCCCTGTGCTTGTGTATGTTTCCAGCAGCAAATTCACCATGGAACCATTTTAGTTAATGGCCTTTTTCATTTCATAATTTAGTAATCATTTTAATGGATTACTTAAAAAAGTAACTGTTCTTCACAATGTGAGTATACTTCCAGTATCTGAACGTTTGATTTTTTGTGAATGTAGGAATCCTGTAATAAACAGCATTGGCTTTCCTATATGTCCATTTATATAATTTAAAATAGTATATTTTCATAAAAACATCAAGATATACACAGATTAGGAAACGCTAAACAACATACAAACACATAAACTATAAATCATTTTTTCTGCATACTTATATATACAACTGTGTTACAGTAAATTTCAGTCATGCGCTATCTATACAGGTCATATTGCTTAAAAGAAGGGGGCGCATTTGGATTTGATTTTAAGGGTCTGTGGGTTGGCAGGGGAAAATTAAATAAAAGGGAATAAAGGGGCCTTACACTTAACACAATTCTGAGGGGGGTGTGGTGGAATGTACCACTGTTTCTGGGGGGGTCGTATGATCCTTACATTACTGAGGTATTTACACATATTGGCTAATGGGCACTAGGTGGGTAGGTACTGAAAAACCTCCCACTATTTCCTGGCTGCGAGCTGGGCATCCACCTCCTCCTCCGGCTTGAGCACGTGCCACTGGGCGATGGGTCTCCGCGGGTTGGCCAGCATGTCTGACCAGTGCCGCAGCTCAGTGCCTGAGCTGTTCAGCCCCACGAACACCTTGCCAATGGCGTCGTTCTTGCCGATCTTGTCATAGTCCAGAACGGTGACGACAACTTGGGTTTTCTGTGGAGAGACAGACGGGCCAGAGGTCGACTCACCAAGCTTAACACTCAAAAGTCACCATACGTGTTTCCTGTTTGTTTTTTAAAAATATCATTATAATCAACCTGTCAATAACAATTAAGGTTCTTCTTAGGTTCCAGCTGGAGATGTGTTGGTGTGTACGATGTCAAAGAATTATGTCTCATTGCCAAGCAAGAAAATGGTCTCATTACAGTTATAAAACAAATTTTTTAAGAGTGACGTTTTGTTCTAATATTGGATGCTTATGGGCGAACACATCAGTTTAAAAAACACTACTGTTTATGAACTCCGTTTGGTCTACCTGACGTCTGTTTGCTGTTGCTGTAACCTAAGTGAATCTGTGCAGAGTTCGATTCTGCACAGTTGTCTATGAATAATACGTTAGCAGTCGCTGCTTTTGAATGGCCAAACTGCGAGAGGATGTGCTCCAGTAGACCTGCAACCTCCCACCCAGAAAAAAGACTATAAGTAATTCTGCCCTGGTATAAATGCTGTGAAAGGCATGAACACAGTCTGACATTTGCTTCCTTCACCTGGAAAAAGGCTGGTGTATGTGGAGTACAGTGGTGGAGTCTGTGATGATGCCCATCTCACTGCAATGCCAGTCATTTAGCCGAAGGAATGACTTCCGTCACCTTTTTTTCCACCTCAAATATCCATTTCTGTCTTCTTTTTCAGAGTCAAATATCCCGTTTCTCTAATTTGATGTGACCAGCTCAGTGAATATGTCAGACCCAGAAGTGAAGTGAGCTTAAAGCGGCGGGTGGCTTAAGGAAGCGTCTCGAGGGGCTTCCGCATCCATAAGCTGCCTGCGACAGCGAGGTCCTGTTCTCAGCAGGTGTTGCATCATCTGTCATTTACCAAGCAGGTTTATAAGGTAACAAAAAACAGACCAGATGCATGACTTTCTGAGACACACTGATGGCTCTGAGTCTGTTGTGAGACTGACTGTGCACTATCCTGCATAGTGCCAGTTTAATTGCATGAGCAGATAAATCCCTTTCTGAGTTGCCAAGCAGAATTATCCTTAGCATTAGCCTTTGCATTATATTAACCATATATTAATACACCTGTCTTCAGTCCTCCCTCCTTTTACTGAGTGCCAACTAAATGCCTGTGTTCTCCATGGCAGCATTGTTTAGTCCCCAGAACTGTGAACCTTAGACCCGTAAGGGTGATTGAAAACTGCCTTGACTTGATTAGAGTAAAACAGGTCATGCACATGATGTTGCTGGGGGCATCAGTTAGATGATATAAAAGAAGCAAGACAGATGAAACTCAACCCCAAACAGGAAGTAAGCTAAGATTAAGATCAAATTTAAATAAATCACAGTTAATTTGGTAAGATATTAACTTTGAGTGAGACATGAGTTCCTGCGAGAGAAGTTTCTCTAAAACTTGCTGAAGGGGCTTTGAAAGGCAAGCACTTCTTGGTAGGTAGGCAGACATGTACAGAAGATGGCAATCAGCATTTGATTACTCGAGCCTGTACACCTGTCACCAATCAGACTGGGAGCAGGCTCTGCAGTCATAAATGACTTGCGTCGAGGATTGTGATTTCAATGCTAATGCAGTTCTCGATGTGGGGCATTGATATGGGGAAAAAGGCTATGAAATCTGTGAGCATTCCAGTATTTCCAGTATGTTCCAGTATGAAGTATCTTAACATATGGCTTATTTAACCAATTAATGACCTTTGAGAACATTCCTAACCACGGTTCATTATTTACTACATTGTCAATGCATTTACATTGTTTGTTAGTTGTTGGTAGAGTCTTAGAGTCTGGGTTCTTGACCTGTTCTTTATTTCCTTGTCTCCTCCCGAGTCTCAAAGGTTCATTCACTGTCGAAGTGCAGTAATGAGATTAACAAACAAGCCAGCATCTCCCAAAATCCATGTGCAGCTTGTAAATGTACAATAGAAACCGAAACAATGGCTGGAATACGACTTAAACGGATGACGTGTGTCTACCTGGATCTGCTCGAAGGGCACTTCAAAGCTGAAGGACTCGTTGTAATAGGGGTTGAGTGTGTTCTTCTTGATTGTTGTCTTCTTTTTCTTAATCCTTTTCCCATTCTGCATCAGGTGGATTTTAACGTAGGGATCTATGGAATTACAAAGGCAAACAGGCCCTTAAATAATCAAGCAGTCAATAAATGAACAGGGAATCTCGCAGATGCTTCAGAAAACTGTGCAATATTTGGTTCAATCCTATAATGGCTTCTAGAACTCATCACCACATTGTAAAAGGTAGACAAAAGCCCCAAAATCATTTTGTAATGTCGCTAATTATTAGCTATATAGAAATGTACATTTGTAAATGCAGATTTTAATGAATGTTAAATCTGCATTTTAAATGAAAGAACATTCAACATAGCCATACGAAAAAAAAAAACGTCATAAACTGATCTACATCTACACCTTTTCTGGGGACAGACAGTAAAGATGGACAGTGTCAGGAGAAAGAAAATCTCTTTCAGGATTCTTGTAAGAAGATGATTTGTGCTTTCCAAATGTCAATGAGTGGCAGGGACAGGGCAGACAGGGGAGTCAGTTCAACAATTAATGAACAATTTGGAGCGATGAGAGGGACTGCAACACCATTAAAGAAACATTAGGAAAATAAAACTCTTCCTTAATGGGGGGAGCGGCAGTGATTCGTCTTCATCAAGCGAGGCGAGTCCATCTGATCAAGTCAAGCGCTGCCGCGTAACGGTGAAAAAAAATGACTCATGATTACAGCGCTGAGCCGAAAGAAGGACTGTTGCCAGCATTATGACACATAAGTTACAGCATACTGTCATTTAAAAATACTATAAGCTCATTTCCTTGCAGCAAAACACAACTTATTGAGTATTTAAATGACATAAGTGAAGGTTCATTGGAATTCTCCCAATTTTCACATATCTCATTACGCTCTCCTTTGAGACTTACACATACGTTCCAATTCATCTGGCATCCCTGTAGCATTTAAGGAGGATAAGGGCCTTGCTAACCGGCCTAGCAGATACGTGACGATTTGCCCGAGGAGGGGATCCAACGTGGAGGCCCCCAGGTACAGTCCTCGTCCAACGACCCAAGCACTGCCCCCTGTTTGATGTGAGTTTTCCTGAGAATTATCTTACGCATCTCTTGCTACCAAGGCAACCTTTTAGACTTTACACAGGATTATCTTAACATTCATTCCCTGACCCAGTGCAGGTCATGGGCAGCCTTGGAGGCAGCTTAGAGCACAAGGAAGAAGGTCTCCCTGGCCAGGATGCCTGTCCATCACAGAGCACACTCATACACACTATGCTCAATTTAGAGCCACTAGTTAGCCTTAAATGCGTGTCTTTGGGCTACATAAGGTGGAATACCCAGAGGACACCCACACAACGCAAGAAGAACGTGAAAGCTTCAGACAAACAAACCCCCAACCCTGGGAGTTCGAGCCAGCTTGCAGCCCTAAATCCACTGCAGTTCCAAAAACTGAGGCTGAGGTTCACACCGCTATGACATGTCCAAACCTTTTATTGGTGATGTGCAAAAGGTGCATTGGAATCTTTGCTCATTCAGCCACACCCAGTCATAAACAGACTAACAGACTAGACAATATGCTATTACTGTGCAGGTGCCTTGGATGTGAATGTCACGTGTTATGTTTGGTTGGGTGGGTTGAGATTGACATGAGTACAAGAGAAGGTTTCCTTCAAGGGAGGAGATTTGGGTATGGATGTCAGGCACTTGTCCCTACCAATATTGTGGGAGCACCTTGCATGTTTGGGGGGGGGTGTCTGGGGTTGATCTGCTTCCTACCAATGGTGAAACCAACCCTACATCCCTTGGGTTCCATCATGGAGGCTGGTGCAGTGCGTGGCTTGGTGCAACTACAGATATCAGTGGTGGAATCGGGACTGAGCGTCTATGGTGGACGTGTGGGTGGATATCTATGGTGCCAGTCTTTATTAATAAAGCTCGGGATGGAAGGCTTGCTGCCGATAACAAGCCAGTTAATATGGTGCCCGGGAGTAGGCTGCAGACTATCTAAATTAGAATCCTCTCCAGCGTCCCACAGTCCACGGGCATATCATTCAATTGCATCCAAGCCGCCTTGCTAATATGAATTCCCCATCGCTCCTTTTATTCCTTCGCCGCAGAAAGAAATAATAAATAAAGACTGTCAGCTTTTAGAGATTTATCTGGCTCCCACGCGGCGGTGGGTGTCGTGCGTGAAATGGCACGACTGTGTCCCTTTGTATGCGCCGCGCCAGAGTGGCATCCAGCGTGGTCAGGGACGGGGACCAGTATCCCCAGTTTGTGGGGGATGCAGACCTGGTGCAGCTGGAAACTTTATGGGGAATGTTTAGAAGTTGTGTGTGCGTGTGTCGGGGAGGTGGGGGGCGCATCTTTCAGTCTCTTTGAATGGTCATTAAAAAATAGGTAACAAAATGAGACAAGGTAAGGTCCTGCTAAGTCCTTCCTCTTCTCACCCATTTGTTTCTGTACTTTTACCAACAGCAAAGATGTAGGTGTGAATATAATGACTATAGCTTTTTAAATACAGGTTTTCTAATTGTGTTCTTTTGAACCACATCTGAAATCGTTTTAAGCACACTGACTCTCTGCCTGGTTCCACTGAACTCTTCTTCTTGACGACCTTCAGGGGCTTCGAGGCTGAATAAGCGGATGGGGGAGGGGGGGGCAGGTCATCACTGCCAGCAAGACATATAGGGGCCAGAGTGTGTCGGGCTGGTAGAGGTGCTTTTGCGGCGGGTGGGTTGGGCTGGAGTGACCCGGAACGGGGCTCTCAGGTGTGAGATGGGCATGGTACCAACCCGGGAACCACCCGGCCTTGTTAACGAGGGGCAGTCTCTCTCATAGTGCTATTAGAATTTGATATGGTGCGGCCCCAACACAGTCTCTACTGTCACATTCTTTCCTTTTTGTCTTTCTTGTTTGAGAGCACAACACCACAATGAAATTATACATAGCATAAAATTAACACTGCAGTAATGCGTACATCTGCAGGAGTGAATGCCACATTTTTCATCATGCGTTAAAATGCGACGCCCAGACAATTACGACGAATGACTGGAATTACACTTGCCAGCGCCATCCTCTGAGGTCAAAGGTAAACAGGTCATGTGACCCAGAGCCGCTTTCCCACCCAGCAAGCCACTAACGGGTGGCCTGACAGATAACTCCAGCGGAGCATCAACTGTTTTTACAAGCCTGCGTGTTTTAGCTTGCCCGTGTATGCCCGACTGCTTTGGGTACTGGTCAGCGTGATGGTCCTTCCCATCCTCCAGTGAAGGTGCACCCTGCAGCCAGGAATGTGAAGTATTTCCACCTTCCTACCTCGACCGAAGCGAGCAGCCTTTTCCCCCAGGAAAACGCATGCAAAACAGCATTCCAGAGCCCCTCGTCGGGCCCATATAAGGAGAGCCGCAGGGCCTGATGGGAGCCTGTCCGTTGGGAGCGGCAGGGCCTGCAGGCAGACGGGCCCAGAGTAAGAGGCCCACGGCACAGGCAGCTGGACCCCAGCCACGGCGCTCTTAGTTCTGCATAACTGGGCCGGATCATCCAGTGGGTGATTAAGAGAACCCTTTTCAACTGAAATTCCCAGCTCATGCCCCCCCCCCCCACCGGGAGAGCCGAAACTGCACAAGTACATTAATACCCACGATGTCACAACTTCATCCCGACTGTGACCTGCTGCTAATGTCTGCCGTCTGGAGTTATCCCAGGCGCTGCAGTGCTTGGATGAAACACTGGCACTGT
Organism: Stomatorhinus ivindoensis; assembly: GCA_019775895.2. Taxonomy (NCBI): domain Eukaryota; kingdom Metazoa; phylum Chordata; class Actinopteri; order Osteoglossiformes; family Mormyridae; genus Stomatorhinus; species Stomatorhinus ivindoensis. The sequence continues at coordinate 25,930,196 of JABFEB020000060.1, read as the reverse complement.
TAGCGTCACTGGAGCGGCCTCGTTCGCGCAGAGCTCTTCTCGGGCGTCCGTGAAGTCGCACCCGAGATCTGGAAGCCAATCGCTCAGGCTGTGATTAGCTATTACATAACACCACACCACATGTGCAGCTCGGGCCTTGCGGATAGTCGGAGGAATTTGCTCCAAGTCGTGAGAAGGAGGGTTTCTGTGGCAGATTCACAGTGCCTCCTGCTGGCTGCACATATAACTAACGGACACAATCTCAGGAGGCCAAAGAGATACTAATATATATATGTGCATTTATGCAGTTTCGATGAGAAATTAGCTATGCAGATAGAGCTGATATAGTCATGAACACAAAGCAAACATTTAGGAGAAACATAAACTGCTCCCCCCCCCCCCCTGCCCTCCCTGTAAACAAATTGCTGTGAGATGAAACTGTTACTAATAGCAGCTAGCAGTTAGAAGACGGCGGAATGTGGCAAGGCATTATATCTGCCAGCCTTTGACCAAACAGCCTCAAGTAGACTTTGATCAAACTTATGACGTATGGCACTTGATTTTATACATCCAGAGGTTACTGTGTCCATGGAGACCAAGGACATGGCAGTCCCCACATTGAAACCACATTTATGAGATACACTATTAATACCAGAGCTGATTCTAATTCAGACAAAATTTACAGCCCTTGCACAAAGTCTCTTGTTGTCAAACTCAAACTGGATTGGGTGCCTGTAATAAGTTGCCTGTAGACAGTATTAGACCGAAAACTGTCATCAACATGCCATCTTTTTTTATTAGTTTTTTTGCCGCTTCTCCTGGACCAAAAATAACTACCCCAGCTCACTTTCTTTACATATATTACATGTGAGCACGAATCAAATACAAAAGCTCATGGTTTTTTCCTCACATGGCAGGTAAGCAGAGCTGGAATACAGGCCCATGCTGACACATCATGGTATTAGCATCTCCCAGCATGCTTTGCAGTAGATCAGTACTGTACATGTGCACATCCCCGCTGGGTTTGCTTTGAGCAGATTCATATTAACCCGGGTCACTTTACATGTATGAAACATGACTCATTTGCATACAGCAGAACTGGTTCCCCTGACAGATGGGCTGCACCCATGAACTTTCTGTTGGGGGCCTAATTTTGCTGCTCACACGCTCACATGTCATGGGTCTTGCATTTGCTCCCCTGTTGAGGCGCACTTGGTCCTCAGATTGACATGCTGTCTAGTTATCTCTGAAACACAAGCCCAGACTGATCAGTCTGTGACTTCTCAGGCGCCCTCGACTCATAAATATGGAAACATATGAAATTAAAAGATATTACTGCAGCTGGAGACAGTTACTATCAGAGTAACATATGGTATTTAATAAGTGAATTCTTGGTCCATCGTTTGGAGCTGAGAACCAATTATTTAGGGAGAGAAAAAAATTATATATATATATAAGCTAGCAGAAGAAAAGCTAGCAGAAATCCTGGTACTGACTGCTCAGACAATCAAAAGCCACAGACACGTCCACAAAATTGACAAACCATGCAAGAGTATTAAGGACAGGAATGTTTTTTTTTACTTTAACTTTGACAGGATTTGACTCTATGTCTCTTAAAAAGCAGTTTTCTTAAAGGAACACCCTGCTGTGTGCGGATAAGGTGGCCGCTTTTACGCCACTTATGGAGAGAAGTTAAAAATATTGCGGATTGCGAGCTCTGGTGCACGCGAGGCGGCAGCTAAAAGAACAGGCCGCTGCCTGTGGAGTTGTTAATAGGCTTTTTCCCCACAGAGATCTGCATTTTCTCTCCTTGAAGACCGAGGCAAACACTGCAACTTCTTTGTGGCAGCTGGGTTTAAAACTTCTATTGGTTTCTAATTTGAGGACAACTTCCTGTCTCTGGTGTCTCTGTTATGTTCTGTGATTTCACGTGGTGGTACAGATACTACAGTGTTTGTCAGAAAACTAGTGATGGCCAAATGACGCTTCATGAACCATTTGCTATATTTTCTGACTCCACTAGATGGTGCTCTTGGTTTGCTTTAGGGCATGCTTTGAGCCATTTTATGAACAGAGAGCACCATCTACTGGGCCCAGAAAATATAGCAAACGGTTCATGAAGCATCATTTGGCCATCACTACAGTAAACCACTGTAAATGAAGAATTACTTATCAGTACTAGCATTTTCTTTTCTCACAAGTTCTTATTGAGCGGCCCCCTTCTTAGTTTGTGTCTTCCTATCGGTCTTTAAAGGAAACCCTTAATTGGTAGAAACATGATTAATTCATTTTCTTCTGCAAAGAGAATTTTCTTTTCTGAAGGAGCAGGAAAGAAAGAGAAGCTGCAGAAAAATAACGACTTGTATTCATTGGAGCATTTTCTTTGGAACCCCAAAGCAGATTGATACAGGGTTTTCCTATGTGCCACATCAGTAGCAAATGTTTGACTTTTTCCTAGGCAATCGCCCTGTAGGAATGACACTAGTGTTGCACTCCACCCAACCTGTGCCCGTGGGACACATGGGACATAACAATGGTGTGACCTCCTATGTAGCTCTTGGCCTTAAGGCAAAATAAACTCTATTCTTGTGCTAAACACCCATTTCCTTGCCACAAGCTCAGAAGAATTAAGGGAAGATTTCAGTCCTATATAATGAAAAAATCAAACTACCTGGGTATAACACAAACAACAGGATTATGTTTTCCCATAAGTTTGTCCCAAGTCAGGCGGTAAAAAAAAAAAACACATCCAAGAACTACAGCTATGTGATTCATTTTCTGAAGGCAACAAAATAAAATGTATCTTTCAGGGCAAGCCTGTACCAAAGATAAAAGGCTTGCTGCAGGCTTCATCTCAGATCTGTTTTTCAGTTTTGTGTCACAGCCTGGATCTCAAAGCCGGCATTTGTACTGGGAGAGGTGAATGGCCTCTTCTAATTCTTTGTGCGGCTCCCAGGCTCAATATAGCCCAGTGAGGCATCTACCTTTCTGGAAAGTCCTTCAGCTCCTAGATTCGTGATCAATGCTCCCCTCCCCCCATTCATTCCATTTTATTCACGCTGCTTTTATTCAGATAACGGATCCTTGCACATGTACCTCGCCATTCACGGACACATGATTTCTTATTGTAATTATATAAAAACATCGTAGAGTATTAAGCACATGGCGGGAGGAATTCATTTAAAGACAATTAGAACTGCATTAATGAAATGTACCAGAAAAGACAGAAATTATTTCAGCCCAAAAGCTCTAATGAACTGAACTCCCCATGTCTGCACTACTGCCCTTCAACTATAGTACAAAACGTACAGGGGAGGTTAAGTGATCAGACTGTTTTACTGGTGTAAAATGTTTTAGTTACTTTGGATTGCTTATTAAGAAAATGCCACGCAAATATGTCTGTTTGTAGCTTTCAAAAGCAGGGAGAACTACAAGAATCATGGCCTGATACTAAATATCACAAAAATTGACCTGATACAGGGAAGTGTGAAGATGGGACACCCTGGAGGAGGTCCACCCATGTGGTTGCTAAGGGTTAACATTAAGTTAATGGTGTCAACGATTAATCGCATCTTAAATATAGTTAACTGCCATAAAATGTGATGGGCGCTTAGAAATTGTGCATATATTTCCATGTTCCCATACCAGCAAAATGTCTAACAGATGCATAATATGATTTTTTTGTCTAGCAAGTAGATTGCTAGAATCCCTCTGAATCATTTGTCCAAAATGAAACGCCTCTATATACATGACAGCATCCTCATTCACAAATCTAAAACTGGTGATTCCCTCCCACGGGCAGGTTTCTTTCACAACAGCGTACTTCCTTCGATCTTCAACCTCAAAATATCCTCATACTGTATACTGTGTACTCTCATATGGCTACTAATTTTTTTAAAGATGCCAACAGCTTTGCGGCATGCATTTATTTGATTGAAGCATTTCAACATCATTTCCTGTCAACATTTTGTACTAGTAAAAGTGAAAAAGAAATGTTTTAAAGAACCCAGTTTGTTGACCTGAAAGTCAAGGGATGCGTCTGGGGGTGTGTGTGTGTGTGTGTGG
>JABFEB020000060.1:25903386-25924329 GCA_019775895.2 Stomatorhinus ivindoensis | reverse complement strand
CCCCTGCTTTGTGCCCTGTGCTGGACTGGCATCCCGTTCAGGGTGTCCCTTGCTTTGTGGTCTGTGTTGGACTGGCATCCCATTCAGGGTGTCCCCTGCGTTGTGGTCTGTGCTGGACTGGCATCCCGTTCAGGGTGTCCCCTGCTTTGTGGTCTGTGCTGGCCTGGCATCCCATTCAGGGTGCGCCCTGCTTTGTGCCCAGTGATGGACTGGCATCCCGTTCAGGGTGCCCCCTGCTTTGTGGTCTGTGATGGACTGGCATCCCGTTCAGGGTGCCCCCTGCTTTGTGGTCTGTGATGGACTGGCATCCCGTTCAGGGTGTCCCCTGCTTTGTGCCCTGTGATGGACTGGCATCCCATTCAGGGTGTCCCCTGTGATGGACTGGCATCCCGTTCAGGGTGTCCCCTGCTTTGTGTCCTGTGATGGACTGGCATCCCATTCAGGGTGCCCCATGCTTTGTGCCCTGTGATGGACTGGCATCCCGTTCAGGGTGTCCCCTGCTTTGTGCCCTTTGCTACCTGATATAGGCTCCAGACTCATAATGATTCTACACTGAATCAGCAGTTATTTTAAATGGATGGATATGGGTCGTATATGTGACATAATCAATGTTATCTTTTAATCCAGCTTGCAAATGGGGAAAAAAGTTGGACAAGGGAGTCATTATTTTGAAAGCAGTTTTTAAAAGTTTAAACAAGGGCTAATGGTAAATCAGCAAGGTACAGCTCAGCACGCTGAGACACAGTTCTGGTGACCGAAAGGTTCAAATCCCAGGACCAGTAGACTGGTGTCACCAATGGGCCCTTGTGAAAGGCCCTTAGCCTCGAATGGCTCCAGAGACTGGCTGACCCTGCCTTCACAAAAAAGACGCAACTTACACAAGTACAGAATTAAATCTAACCAATGTTTCTAACAGTAACCACTTGATGAGGCTCTGAAATGCCCACTGTTTCATCTGACCCCAACTGTGTGAACTCTGAAGGCAGTCCACTCCCAGAAAATCCTGACCAAAAGTGTGGGAAAGCTATAACACAGGATGTGCAGCATCATAGCGGAAATTACTTTCTTATTCATGGTGTGCTCCCATGCTTGGCTGTGACTCAACAGACAGTCCGGGCCTTATTTGACATGGGCAGCTCTGAATGGATCACAGGACTGTCTTTTCTGACATCTCTGGAATACTATAGGCTAACCCACTTCCTTGCTAAAGCCCCCGCCCTCCATTGCTGCTCACCCGATAAGCCACCCACATCCATCTTCTTCAGGTTCTTGGCCTCCAAAATGACGACGGTCAGCTTGCCGGCCGTGGGCACGTAGCGCAGTGAGAAGCAAATGTCACCCAGCTTCTCTTGCTGTGAAGAAGAAACAGACAGATAGAGAAGTCAGATCACGCTAACGCTAAGAGGACAGCACGTTCAGCTCCGGTAATGACTGTTGACTGTACAGGCTCTCCTGTGGACAATAAAAACTTGGATTTCTCCCACTGAAACGTGCTTACTGGCTCGTATTTACTCCTAAAGTATATTATTCATAGTTGAAATTTCATTTTTACTCTTTTAAACCAAGATACTCAGTAAGAAGCATGAGAATAGAAACTGTATGTAGCTTACAAATACAGATCTCTTGATGTTTCTAAACTATGTCTTAGTGTAAAGTTTGGGGTCTTCCTTTACTTAAACATTTAAGTCTTTGTCTTAAACAGTTAAACAGCAAAGTAAAGAATTGCATCTAGAAATGACAGACCAAGGTACTGTGGCTAGAAATGGTGGAAGATGTAGGGCAATGTTTATGAAAACATGCAAGGTCCGACCTGCATCTAATCATGGCTGTTTGGAGAGACCCTGACACAGAGGATGAGCTGTGCATTTTACTGGACCCATGGGGACCAAATGGAACATGGTTTGGGATTTTAGGATTTGATCCTACCTGGGCCTAGCTTAGAACCCACTACTACATTGCTGGTACTTTCTCCTAATATCATCTTGCTGTTTTTACCAGGGAGGTTCAAGTCAATGACATCACCCTGGTTAAGTACCAGGCTCCAGGGTGCCAAAGAAGGACACATTCCTAGGAGCTCAACCAGCAGCTTTTAGGTTCCGACCCTCTCTGTTAGCAATATCTATTTAAATTAACTTTTATTTATTTATTTTTTACATTATATGCATTATATACCTTACACAGAGGGTTGCCAACTTTGGTCAGCTGGTCGGTGTGAGATTTAATTTGAGACCACGCTGCACACCCATTTACACGTATATAACAGTTTTATTACCTTGTAAATAGTCTGCAGGGTTTGCAAACTACCCCAGAGCGTTTGATGTAGCTTTTATTACTGATTTATAATGGAATAATGTATATTTGCCATAAGATGTCTTGCATGAGCGTGAGAGTCTGAAAGCGTGAGCGTCACGCTAGATGTGTGTTGGGTGGTTACACTGGAGGTCGCTCCCTGCCACCCCAATAAAACAGCGTCCCCTTTACTACCCAGCAAGCCGACAGGCTGTATTATTGGGGGGGGGGGGGGGGGGGCAATGGGAACATTGCTCCCGACCGAGAAGTCAAGCATAGCGAAAGACCACGATGGCGCGATAATCCATGATCACGAAAAACGGGGCGCGACGAAAAGCAGTTTGGTGTTTGTTTAGCCCCCCCGCCACCAGCTCCAATGAAATTCAACCTGTCGAGGGTGGGGGTGAAGGGGCAGGGGGGTGTCTGGCGCCCGAATACGTAATTCTGCCGGAGCGTGAACAGACACAGAGTCAGCAGGTGGACAGAAGTTGCCGCCTGCTGCTTAGGAGATTATGGGCTTCATTCACCCCAGATGGACGGGATCTTCTCGCAGGAACACTTGAGGCAGCAGATCACGTCAGCGTGAATTCGGCTCCCTGTATTTGTCACTTACTTAAGGTTATTTCGGTGGTGGGGGGGGAGGGGGGGGGATACAACCTCAGCAGTAAATGCGCATTTGTTAGCCGTGACATTATCAACGTCACTGAGGCTTGACTGAGTGCTGCCTGTTCTTTTACATTGTTTTTTAATGCTTTAAATTGAATTAAATTGCACTTCACATTCATTTCTCATATTGAGAGAACTGTCGCCAGAGAACAATAACTTTCAATTCGATAACAGAAATCTGGTTACAGTAAATTGCTTTAACATGTTAAGACAAAAATACAACTTGCCGGAGAATGTGAGAAAGAGCTAATGATACATCACGTCGTGTCAGTGAAACGTGGCGAATCTCACCGCTGTGTCAGTGAAGCGCGGCGAATCTCACCGCTGCTGTACGAGATCCTGACCCTCCTGATCTTACAAAGAATTCGACAATTTTCCAATTAACCTTTACTTATGCAATCTATAGCTAAAACCGTGGTTTCCAGGGCGACGTGTACCCAAAACACGACGTGCAATGCGATGGCTGAACCTGAGCAGGAAGTCACACTTTGATTAATGACAGGATGAGAAGCCAGTCAGGCCTCTGGAGGCTGGTGCAAGCAGTTTGTGTGCAGCAGCTGAGTCTTGGTAAGAGACGATTTATTCTTCGACGTTCGGATACTTTAATTCCCACTAATTTCCACATTCTCAAATTTGTCTCATTTAATATTATTTTTGTTACTGACTAATCTTACATCAACAAATTCTATTACGAGGCTGAAATAATTTTCGAACTGTATCACAAATACAATCTTTGGAGTATTTGCGGATGAAAGTGTCCACAAGCTGAAAAAAAATTTTGCAATCTAAGTATACGGTGTTAGAGGACCCTTCCCACCCCAAACACACACATAGAGTGTTCTGTTCCAAAGCCAGTTGGAATATTTAGTTGCAATTTTGAAAAATGCAGGATAGCGGTGACAGCAAGGCAGTGGCGCAGTGGCGCAGTGCTGCAGCTGCGTGTTCGGCGCGCTCCCCCCACCCCCCGCACCTCCTCCTTCTCGGCGCTCAGCAGGTCACGCCACTCCTCTGTCACATGGCTGAAGTCCACCTTGTTCATGGGCACTCTCACGTCCCCGATGGCGTCGTGCTTGGAGAAGCGGTCAAAGTCATAGACCGTCATCACCAGCGTCTTGCCCCCCAGTTCGGTGTAGGGTACCTGGGGGGATGGGTACTTATTACTGGGTGTGATATTCCCTCTCTCACCAGCATCAACATACCAGGCTGGAGAGGCTGGTCTCCAATCATACCTCTGACATCGTTGCTTATTACAGATTCCAAGCTCTTCTGGATGGCTAATTACTCAATTAAAATTCACACGGAATTCCTAACAGGTCTGGGGACCAACTCATGGTTCAATCTGCTGATCCATTTTCCCATCCAAACCAAGACCTGGCTCGCGTTATTGGCAACGCGTCTATCCAGTATATTAAAATTATGTGAGTGGTGCAGCTTGTCATACTGTTTTCCTAATATACATGAGTCTGGAATGATATGGAAATTAGGACTTCTAAACTAAAGAAGACACATTTTACAGCTTTCTAGAGCTTAATTTCGTTTGCAACAGAGAGGATGAATTGCGAACAGCTAGAAATGTAACACGTTGCCTTTAACAGCACCATGGGAAAGCAAACTCCAACCCCTACCTTGAAGATGAACTGTTCATTAAAGCATGGGTTGAGTGTCTTCCTGTGGACCTTTGTCTCAAACTTCTTCTTCTTATCTGGTAGCAGATACACTTTGACATAGGGATCTGAGGTTCCTCCCATGTCCATCGCAGGTAGCTCTGCGGCCTGGATGATTCCTACGATGAGCTGTGGAGGAGGGCAGCACAGGGGATGGCGGTTTAGTGCATTGAAGGAGATTCCAGTGGCACCTCACAGTGCATAGCAAGACCAAGGGACCACTGTCTTAGCACCATGTTCCGGTGGACAGCAGAACCTAAGGAGCAGGATGTAGGCACCTCACTGAGGAGGAGAGTGGCACAGAATGACGAAGGATTGAGCACCTCTCTATGGAGAATGGTGACAGGAAAGGATGAGGGTTTGAGAACCTCACAGTAGAGAGTAATGACGACAAAGGACCAGGGTATTGGAAGCTCGCTACGGTGGACACTAAAGAGCCTTAATGTTCAACAAGGCCAGGAGTGGGCCTTCCCGTCCCTGTGACCAGTACCACCCCAAGGCTGCCCTGTTGAAGCAAGGTGCAGTCACACCCCACAAAGTCCTAATCAAATTAATTTCTAGGACAGTTTTATCTTGGGCATGTTGAAAGTGCATTAGTTTCAATAAGCTTTTACCATGACTTCAAATAAAGGAGATTCCCTGTTATGCTAGTCTGAATACTGACTTCTTTTGCATATGATATTTTCACCAGCAATTATTTTACTTATTAATGTTGTTAATTGAACTGCATACATGATTTTTTTGCAAGGATGTCAAAAACATTGAAAGGACATTAATACTGCTAATGATCTTCTGCATGTTATTATGGTGTTTCATATGAGATATTTAGTTTTAATTAATGAGATGTGTAAGTAAATCTGTAAAAGGTTAGAGGCCTAGAGAAAGTATGGAGGCAAGTGGAATAAATGTTTGTCAGCGGTTTGAAGGCTTTCAAAGACATCGTTCTCATACATGATAGCATCTGAGGTCCTGGCAGGATGATTGACCTGGCCTCCAAATGTGAGCAGCTGCTGCTCTTTAGTCTCTGTGGCCCATCAGCCCATAAATCAACCTCCAATCAAGCTGACATTGTTCAGACAGTTGGGAGTGATCAAGACCATCAAGCTTGGTTCCAAGTGCTGACGCCTTCCAGGCAGGCCGTGGCTCGCCTCCAATCACAGATGAGGTCCATCCATCCATTTTAAATGTAACACTTGCAATTATGAGCACTGAGCATAAAATCAAAGACCATGCAAAGTCTGCCCAGGGATCGGAGCTGAAAACCATGCGGGTGTGAACCTGGGATGTATGCGGGAAATTGGAACACCTCACTCTACTGGGTTCAACCATTAACCCATCACTCTTCCACTCAAAGAGTTTAGGGAAAGTTGAAGAAAGGTAAACAGAGATTGGGACAGGACTGGACCAGATGCACAGGACAACCACCATCCACAAAAAGAACACGATGGAGAGCGATGGAGGAGATTGTTATCTCCTGTTAGCGGAACACGATACACTAAGGATAGTTATGAATCCAGTGTGCCATTTTATCCACATGAAGCAATTCTTTGAAAGTAACATTACCAGGAAATGGCAGTTTGTTAGTCATGTGCATCAGATCTCTTTGAGACCCAAAAATGCTGTCTGCAGAAGCCCAAGGTACCCTCAGCTTTGTGTGAATGATTTCTCAGGCTAAGGAGTCTGTTGAATGCAATTCCAGATGTAAAAGGTGTTTCGGAAGGCACTTCAAACCTGAAATCCCCATCACTGTGTTGTCTCAAATATATGGACAAGCGTGGACTTTCTCAAGCAGCAGTGCAAGAGAGGAAACTGAATGCTCAGCCAGAAGTGCTTCCCAAAGTATGATGCATGGTGTAGCCTTGCCGTCATTCTGCTGTGTCAAGCATGGAAGCGAAGTAGGCAGGTGTATGACCATACTTACGACAGGAGCTCTCTCAAGCGGCAGACAGAAAGGAGGAAACTCCTTACCTGGTTTTCGGTGAAATTGTAATCCATGGAGTACTGCAATTTGCCCAGTTTCTCCGCCTCCTTAGGCTCCTCCTCTTTCTCCCCATCGGTCAGCCCTGTCTCTGCATCATCCTCATCCTTCATGGCCTGAAGAGACACCCACCAACAGTCAGTCCTCAGGCTTCTGCTGGCCGTCAGTCGTTCAGGGAGCCTGCTCCGGGAGGCTTCTGCTCAGGGACACAAGCGCTAACACAACACTGGAGTTAACGTCATGGCATGCTGGATGATGCACTAGCACCGCACCACGCGCATTCATTCGGTCTGCGGACATGGGCAGGCAAGGTCACATGATCTTTTACAGGAGGGAGCACAAGCAGTGCACCCTGGTCTTATATCAAGCAGCCTGTTGTGGTGCAGAAGCAAACCAACCCGGGCGAATGTCTGGGAGATGGAGGGGGAAGCGGAAACTCCTTGCTATCCCTGTGCTCAATGGCTATATGGCTGTTTGTCATGCGGTTGGGGTGGTAGTTTTGGTCCCTATGGCTGAGGTGCCAACAAAATGGCAGACATCCTATTGGTCATGCAGGTCATTCTCTCAAAAGTGCCCATCCCTGCCCCACCCTTGACCCCACCCTCAAAATTGTATTCATTTTAAGATGAGTCAGAGTATATTTGCATACTATAAATCTCAGCTGTGCTCATATCACGGCCATGGAAGCGTCATGCTAGCGGAATGCACCGATACGGGAAGATATGGAAATCCCGTGATATTAGTTTCCAGGTTGCTGGTGTAGGATCACAAAGGCTGAACGAAACTGATTCCCCTTTGTCAGTTTGAATGGATTCCTGTCTCCTCTGCGAGCAGGAAAGCCAACCATGACATCAACATGAGAAATGTGTTTGTCATAGAATGACTTACTCCTAAACTAGCCACTTGACAATGTTTTCTCTTTAAGAGTCTGCCTCACATTGCCCAAAGGGGACAAGTTTCTATGTCATTTCATAAACTAAAGGCAGAACTGCTATTAAACACATCTATAAAGCTACGACACCCACTTTGGCATCCCTCAAGAGAACTGCTGATCACAGAAATAACTGGCAGATCTGAAATTCGGAAAGGAAACTTAAACTTAGAGTGTTGTGTCCAGGAAGATCAATTTAGTTCAGCCTTGTCAAAGTGCATCTATAAATGATTTATGTGTATAGAGAAACAGACATACATGTAGGATACGGTTGCATATATTGTGTTGTATGGGAGTAAGTTGCTCTCTAGAGGCTAAGAGCCAGAACAGCAGGCTTAGAAAGAAGATCCAACATCAATTGGGGACCTACCGCCAGTGCCAATCCCGTACAGTCACCAGACACAAGACAGATAAGGAGGACATAGAAGGAGGAAACAGAAATTAAAACAACCACACACAAGAGAGGCAACCTCAGATAGGACATACCAAGCAAAAGACTGACACAGTGCCCAAGACCTCACTATCTCATAGCGTTCATGCTCCGCATAAATCCTGATTAAATCCATGTATCCTCTAACAAATACCCAGGACTTACACAATGGATGACATCTTCTAATTCTGTTACCGTCAAATCTGCCTGCATCTAGTTATGACTTAGACGTTCTAGGTGAACACGCTGAAACAGCGCATTATACATGGCTAAACTTCATTCTTTTTTATGTTTTTTTTTTCTTTTATTCCACTAAAGACCATTTAAAAGACTGCCTTATTATTTGAAATATAATTTCATAACAGTAAAATTGAATTTGGAATGCACATTGATAAGTAACGATGACTAAAAATAGCACCCAAATGGCACCGAAATTAGCTGTGATGAAGAATAACAGCAATAATAATAACAAAATAATAAAAAATAATAACTATTATCATAATAATAATAATAATAACTATTGTTATTATCACAATAATAATAATAATAATTTTTATTATAATTATTATTATTATTAGTAGTAGTATTAGTATTATTATCAAGACGAAAACAACAGGGATCCAGCAGCTACCGCTCTTTGGACCCCTAATTAATATGCCACAGAACTGCTTTAAAGGTATAGGATACTCTTAAATGGTCTCACTGTCAATCAAATGGAATGTGTAACAAGCCACATAATTATTCAGACTCACTGCATCCTGCGTCTTTCATAATTTTTTTAATTGGTGAAATTACTGCTGAGTCATTTCTCCAGGTTAGTAGCAAATTACATTTCATAACATGATACTTAGTTGGAAAAGTATGACGCTACTATTAATGATCTTGAACTTGCAACCGAGAGAAGGCAAAGAAAAAAATCAAATGCTCAAACAATAACACATATATTTCAGGTACAGAATGAAATTTTCTCACTGGAATTAAAGAGCAAAAAGTCCAGACATGACATTCAATCAAAAGAGCATTTACTGGCAAGGAGGGACATTGTTCTGGAAGGACCCATAAAGGCACTGAGGCCCTGAACTAAAGCCGGCCGACCAAGACACTCAATGGACAAGAACGATTTGGTAATGCTTTACATTAACTGTACCTTCATACTGCATTCATAGAACTTTTGGTGCACTTTCATAATGCATTCATAGAACATTCAGTGCACTTTCATAATGCATTCATAGAACATTCAGTGCACTTTCATAATGCATTCATAAAACATTCATAAACTGCAACTATACCATAACATCTTAAAATACCTCAACTGTTTTAATATTAATAACAAACATTATATGATTATAATGTTTGTTATTATCATATAATATGTTAGTTAATATGTTAATATGTAAGGTGTACTTACATGCTGCTTATTATTGTTCTATGAATGCATTATGAAGGTGCACTGAATGCTCTACGAATGCATTATAAAGGTATTATAAAGGTGCACTGAATGTTCTACGAATGCATTATAAAGGCATTATGAAGGTGCAGTTAATGTAAAGTACTACCAAGCGTTTCTTTCAGTTTCAACTGAAGTGAGAGTTGTCAGCCAAAATGCTTATTGAGGACACCCTTTGACTGACACAAAGCAGCATATTTTACATTAATCCCTTAGTAGCCACACTGTGATTTTTCTCATTAATAACAATATGGATGCAGACGGTCTGATGTGGAGAGCCTAAATGTAACTCTAAAACTGAAACAGTTATAAACAAGGGACCTTTGCACGGGTAACTTTATTTATACGGATTTTTGTTGGATTTGAAGCCGCATCCTAACTTTTTGGTTCTGTTTCAAGTGAAGGGAAACAGAGTCTTAATGCCAGTGGGCCAGGAAGAGGATCCAGGAACAAAGAGTTTTTACCTCCATCTTGGCGCCTTCTATGACATCCTTCATGTTGATGGCGGTCTTGCCGCCCTTCTCCTTGCCTTTCTTCTTATTCTTCTTCTTGAAGATGCACTTCTTGCAGAGGCAGAAGCAGCAGGTGAGGATGAGGAGGATGGCCACAAAGGCGATGGCGACGATGGCCCAGGACGGCACTGCAGACGAGCACAGAGCGAGTCTGAAATCCACATCAGCAGCGCTTCCTCCATAACCCCTACTCCACAAAGCTGCATCCTATGTGCGCTACTTGCAAACGCAGGATCATTGAACTCCTCTGAAAAATGAACCTCAATATCCCCTAAACGGCCATCACAAAGCTGCTTTGAAGCATAACCTCACAAATGAAGAACCAAGGTGATACTGAGGCCCTTTAGAAGTGGAATAGATGCCAGGTACTCCTGTTTATGGAGGTGTAAGCAGTCACAGAAGCAGATTATCCTTTGCCTGCATGTCTACACCAGCAGTGTAGTTTGCAGAGCCTGGAATGGGTAACACTGGAACGCTAAATTACTCAAGCATTCCATTTAAATCCAATTAGCCACAGTACATTTGAATTCACTGAATTCATTAATCTTAGCTGATGAATAAAAACTAATAAAAAAAAGATACAAAAAAACTCACTGGAGTACATTGATGTTAATTCCCCACACCTCAAAAAAAAAAAAAGGGTGTGCAGGTTTTCACAGTGCAGACGTGAAGAGCGGCACAATGGATTGTGGGTAATCAGTCTCTGTGCTTTTGAGGGGCTGAGAGACGACATCAGCCCCAAATGGAAGCAGCAGAAGCTGCTGATGCAGAGCTGAATTCTCAGTCTGAGGCAGTGGGAAAAATCAATGGGCAGCTGACAAAATCGATACAAAGAATCCCCTTAAAAAACACAGAGTTCAAAGATAGCAGATCCTATGGCCTTGTGCCAGCTACAGTAACGACCTGCTTCCCAAACCGGTAATGGAGATAGCAATAGTATTCTGGATGTATCAGTAATGACCATCTCATGGTATTAGCAAGACTACACTGAGGACAAGGGCAATGGTATTAATGACAGGGTGGGGTATCAGTAATGACAAGGTTTGGTCGCAGTAATGATAATCCCGCCAGAGAGGTCGACTCGGAGCTAGACACCAATTGTGCTTTTTTCCCCAGCTAATTATACTGGGATCTTCGTAAATCTAAAACCTAACAGATGGATGGAAATGAAGGGAAAAAATAATTCTGATACCAGATCAGCATGCAAACTAGTTTACGAGAGCAAATTTAACTGCTCATATTCATTCTGCTCCAGATGCAACTTGTAGCTCATATCATGTTAATATAAATTTTTATTGACAAATTACAGGGACCAAATCAGCTCGAAACGCCTGCCCCCTTAAACACACGTTACACTTCAGTAGAGGTCCGTAGATGTTCCTACCATCCAAACCCAAATCCACGGCCTTGCTATGAGGCTTCCATATAACCCCAGCATTAAAAAAAATGTAATTTAAAGTAATCAAAACAATGGCATGACATTGGTACACAGTCCAGTGCTCATGAAGGAGCCTATATGTCCTGTTAATGGCTTTGGCAAAAGGCGTGTAGCTTTGCCAGGTGCAGCGGAGCTTAATCTTTATCTGGAATTTTGAGGTTTATCAACACGGATTAGTGGCGCGAGGACGCTCCCCCGGATTAGCGTATGCCAGGCAGTCGCCACGGAGGGAATCCAAGAGTCGAGACGGCCAGATACGGCACCCGTTGCCACCCAGATAAGGATTATTCAAGCTGGGAAACAGAGATTCACTGAGAAACGCTCCATTATGGGGGTATTTCTTTCCAAAAGACGGACGCTTCTCTTGACATGCCGTCAAAGCCATGCTAGATTAGGCCGGCTAAGATTAGACTCCTGCATGTATTATTTATATATGACAACTTACTCTCTATTTCAGATTATTAGTGCTGCGTGTTTAAAACTGATAAAATATGAAAGGTAATGAGACCATATTATTAAGCTCTAAAAGGCTGCTACATGAGATGTAATACAACTTATATTGATATGCTATCTTTTTGTGGAGAAAGCTAAAATACAAATTACTACCATAGGGAAATTGGTAAATATATATGATTAAGGCCTGGCAGAACGTAAATGTGATTAGCAACTCATCACACTCAGATTGTTAAACATTCAGCACCTGTGACCTCTATCAGAAAACCATGAAGTCAGCAAAACAGTGCTGACCAGCAGTGTCCGGGCAGCATAAAGTATGTATATATTGTGATTTTAGTGTCCATAAGAGACATGAAGGTATTAATCACTCAGTACGTCAGCTTTGATGCTTTAGCCGCACACTTCATCCTGAAAGGCTCTAAGCGCTTACAGCAGCACTGCCGTGTGAATCACTGATATGTACCATTTTAAATGAAATCGTGTATGAAATGACATTTACTGCAATAACACAGCGCGAGCATAAACAAACTGACTCACACAGTCGGAATCTGCAGTCATTTCAATGACAATGCCAACACTAATGGACTTGGCTATCTTGCCACAGTGCAAAATTGAATAATTTCAATGTGTTTTCTCTGCTGGTAACTTATTTACATTCCAAAATAAAACATATATTGTTGATTGACCCTAATCACTCAACATTTGCCCCAAGTGTTTGTGTGTACTAATGAAAGCTCATGGGGACTGACAAGGCTAATGAACTTCTGAAGATTGTTTTAATGGCAAAGCCTCTTAAAGGACACATGCATAAGAGATATGCATCGCAAGGCACGGAGCAGTAAGTGACTATGATGACATGAAAGCCACGAAATGGGCAACCACACTAAATTACTGAACTCTTGAATCTTAAACTTTAAGCTGTTAGATATCCGACTGGGCTGATCATCTTGTATCACTAACTCAGGGATAGGGAGGGATATTGGAGAGGTGTGGATACCATTATATAATGTAAAGGGGGGGCCCAAGGTGAGTTTATGGCAGGACCCTGAATGTCTAGCTACTCCCCTGTGGATTGGCAACCTTGATCCTGCAGTACTGGTACGCAGCAGGGTTTCCACGCTACCAGGTCTCTGATGAAGCACACTTGATCAGGTAGGATAGAAAACATGCTAGATACTGGCACTCCAGGATCGGTTTTGCCTACTCCTCTACTAACAGATCACCCAGTTAGAGTCACCATTATTTATCCTGACACTGAACGACTTATCCAACCTGTGTCTGTGGACTGCAGAAGGAGACTCGGGAACCCATATGAAGAGCTGGGGTTCGATTTGAACCACTCAAAGTTGACGGACAGTCTCAGTTCAAAATCACATTTAAGAATAGAACATAGCTTTGCACTGAAAATAACTTAGCCCGATAATTTGGTCGTGCAGAACAGCTGCTGGTAGAAGATCAAACAAAATATATAATTGAAAGACTCAAATGTTAAAATGTGAGTCTGCTGGTTGTTAAGAGCGACAATAACAAGGCTGGTGGGATGCAGCTTTGTAGACATTTCATGGTAGGTTACAGCACAAGGTACCTTAAAAATTTAAGTCGGAAGTACCCGGGAAGATTAAATTAACTAGCTACGCGGCCAGCTGGAGAGATTTTCGGTGAACTGCATTTAGCACTAACCCTTGGAGTGACTGTAAATGGTGATGCCATCTGCTACCCCGGCAGGTGACATTTCAGGCAAACTTAATGTAGCTAGCTAGCATGGTAGCACTAACATATTAAGCTTAATTAAAAGCAAAAACTGACCCTTTATTTAAAAAAAGCCACAGGTATTAAGTTTTACTGTTACGCTACAGTGTACTGTCACATGCAAGGGTTAGCAGTCACAGATCTAACAATATGTAACAGCCTGTCCTTCAAGTTGTGAGCGATAAGGGGCTTGGGGGTCTTCATTATCACACCACGATTTCCATAATTCCAGATCTGACAGTGCTCTTTACACATCGAAGGTATGGGCGACTCAATGCTTTTTTGCAGCTGGTTAGAGAGTAGGTGTTGTAAGTAAGTGTTATAAACGCAGCAGAAACCCAGAGACAGCCAATCTGCTCAGACAGATCTACTGCTGGGGGGTGAATTCTACTTTTATTCTGATCGCATGAGGTTCATCCATCCATCCATCCATCCACCCTCCATACATGCTTGTCTGGGTCAGGGTCATTGTGAGTTTGAAGATTATCCTGGGCAGTAGAAGGCAGGGGACACCCTGGATGGGATACCAGTCCAACGTGGAGCATGTGATGAGGCACAGTAAGAATTTAGGTAAACGGTGACGGCTGGACCAGACGTCTTGGAGACCACAGCAGAGAAACCATAGCAGAGAGACCACAGCTGAGAGATGGCAATGGTTGTGCTCCGTCTTGTCTGCTTAACTACCCTACAGGTCTAGTGGCGAATTTACGACATGCTCCCTTCATATGTATCCTTGTCAGAAAATCGCTGCTGAATGATGGGATGCAGTGCTCCGACTCGTGCTGTGGTGCTTGAAGATGCCATTATGTAGTTTTAAAAAGGCCTCATCACCTCCTTTGCAGAAGATACGGGATTGTTTTACAGCCAACGGGCAAGGGGACATGGAGCAATTTCATTCCCGGTGGGCGGCCGACAATATAACAGACAGTCGGCGCGGGTCCATTCCCTGGAAGGAGCCACAAGACGCCGGGGAAGTGGGAAGTGGGTGCCGTAATTGCGCCCTCAGGGAGGACGAATTGCGCACATGGGTTGCCAAGAGTTGCAAGCCGACGAAATTGTGACAGCAGCATATCGGTAAACGAGCCTTGGTTACCCACCGCGCTATGCTAGCTTATCAAGCAGCAGAATCACTTGCATAGTGATGATAGTGATCACTGGTGAGCCACAGACCAACTTTAGCTTCTTTTAGTCCCCAAAGCGGCCCAGGAGCCCAGTTATCCAAATCCAGCCTTTCAGAACTATACCTTCCGGTTAATTCCGCATCCAGCGTTAACCCACATCAGCAGGAATTTGATGTCTGTGCACAGCATGCTCAAAACGTTAGTGCACGGGACGGCTTTTGCCGCGAGGTGTTTTCGGCTGGTCCCACGGCACGGAGCTGTCGCCTGCCAGGCTTAATGTAATTCTTGTGTAACTACGTACGTGGGAAGTAGCCACATTTTTTTAAGTCGTGCTGTGCCGTGATGACCGTGTAAGCCGTTCCAAATTAGAGCATCAGTCAGATGATTAAATAATAATAGTAATAATACTGCTTTGCAGCGTGACGCATTAACATTCCAGACGCCTCCACGGATAACCCGTTTTACTATCACAGTTCGTTTCGCGAGCCTCCGGGAGACCCTTGTAGCTTTTCTGCAAAGCCCTGTTTTACTGCCGGTCTCCCAGCGACTGCTTCAAAGTGGAGAAAATTGGCCACCGACCTGCTTTTTGTACAAATAAACGGGTAGTTAGGATGGCGTCTGAGGAGTTTCGACGGGACCGGGGAGAACAGCTGCGCGTTCAGTTGGAGTTGATGCCAGCGCTTAACCGGAGCTCGCTCGCGAAAAGCCGGATGCCGAAGCTTAATTGGTGTAATTTATGAGAAAAGTTATTTTCGAAAGAAACAAGAATCATTTCCTGCCTTTGGCATTTTTTCAAGTAAATCTCCTAAAAGAACTGTGGCAAACATTTGTCCCTCAAACACTTCAGTTCTCAGCATTTTTCTAGAAAAAACTTTCCATACTTATTTGATGTGCATGATACTTTTGTAGAGGAGCAAATTCATGGGAATGAAAAGGCACCAAAAGTGTACTAAAATCACCCAGTAAATCCCTCCTCTCATTCACATTCTTCATAAAAAATCCCAGGCTGTGTGACATCTGAGATACAGTTCAGTGCAGAATCTTAGGCAGTCAAAGAAAAGATTTAAAGCTCAATCTGGACAGTTAGTCTATATTTGCTCAGGAAAAATACAACATATAACATTGCAACATATGGAAATTAACAGTAACAATAAAAATAGGCAAGAATTTATTCTGTTCTTCAAAAAGTTACTGATATCTTCCTGGAAGGTTAGATGAACACCACTTCAGTTCCCAAACCTCTCCTCAGGGGCACCTCAGCCGTTCCATGTGTGTTAAATTTCACCACCAGCTCTGATAATTAATTACTGTAGTTAGTTAAGTAAAAGAATGAGGTATTGATTAGCCAAACAAGGAATGTTAATGGTCTTGTCAAAAAATACATGTGTGTACTGGACATTTGCTGAAAATCCTGGGGTGACTTTAGGAGAGGTTTGGAAATGACTAAGCTGAAACACAGACATAATACCATAGTTTTACACCAACATGAAGATAATTTAAACATACTTTTCTTTGATTGCCTAAGACTTTTGCACAATACTGTATGTATTTAGCTACATAGAATCCATCAAACCAACTGCACTGAATTGTTCCCCAGGCTCAGGTACTCACGTGGGATTTTGTGGAGCTCATTCATGAACTTGTCCTTCAGTTTGGAGAAGGCCTCGTCCTTGGGTCTGCCCGCGCCCTGCCCGGTGGCCTCCGTGCTGTTGGAGGCGGCGGAGGTGGAGGAGGTGCTGGTCGGCGCGGGTGCGACCGCCAGGGCTTCCCTTCGACTCTCAGTCATGGTGGCTCTGGGCGGCCAGCCAGATGCTGGAGGAGGCAAAGGAATGAGGTCACAGACGATATCGACCCTAAAACAAGATGCGTAATACATTTATGTAAATATAACGATAAACGCAAAGAAAAACGCAACCACATTGAAGAGTAATATATCTTGCTGGTTTCTGATGGCTTCTAGTAAATGGTAAAACAGCAGAAAAACCTCATTTAACTGAGATGTTCTTCACGGAGCTAGGTAAGCATAGTTGGAGGGGTTGCATGTATGGTTGGGCTGACGTGTGTCTGTGCACGTGTGTGTGGGATCGCTGTCTGGGGAGCCTGCAGCGGATAATAAAAGAGAGTAAGAGTTCCATAACTCAGGCTTGAAGCCTCATCACCATAGTAACCTAGAGTAATTGGTCCAATGAAGGGAAAACTTGTTAGACGACCGCACCCAACTACACATTCATACTCACAGCAGGGAATGATTTCTTTCTTTGTTTTTTTTTTCTTTTTGAAAAAAATTGTCTTTTTGATTTCACAACATCGATGTGAACTGCAGTTTAGAACTACCACAGCAAAACAAAACAACAAAAACATTCTCTAGAGTTCAGTTTAACAATGCTGCTGTTTTTGCATAAAGTGATTTGAAATGAACGAAAAAGAAGTTGAGATTTAAAGGGGAATTTCAAATTTTAGATTTCAACATTCAATGCGGAGTCAAGATGACAGACAGTAACAGACAATGAGCGTGCATGGTGAACCGCATCATGTGGATGTCATGATCTGTCAAAGACAGGTCTTGTCAAAGACTGGTCCAAACAGGCAACTGCCTGTTTGCTTTTTCTTGGAAGGAACACTTTCAATGAGCATCCAGATAATAAACAGATAATAAAAAATCCAGTCAAGAAGGGAAATATGAAGTCCATGGAGCACAAAGAACACAGACCTCCTTTGAAGCAACAGTGTGTAGCTACACGCTCAGGGGACGATGGACACATTGACTCTGAGTTGAACTATGACTAACACCAGGCTATGTTTCTTTGTTCAGGATCAGTCTAGGTTTGCTGAGGGCCACTCACCCAAAGTGCAGACATTGAAATGGCAGAAGGCTCCTGTTTTTTTTTAAATCTCTTACACAAATCTGTGCTGTAGTCAGTTTCATGTGCAAGATGTGTCCAGCATTAACAGAAGAAGAAGACATGGGAGGAGGACTGCAACAGATTTCGCACAAGTTCTTCACCCATCCATCCATCCATCCATCCATCCATCCATCCACCCATCCATCCCAACGACTTATCCAGTACAGGGCAGTGGAACACTTTGGACAGAATGCCAGCCCATCACGGGTCCAATAAAGCCTATCTCCCTCCCCGGTTTTCATTCGTACTCTAGAGCTCTTGATCACAGTAGTCACCCCAAGTCTGCTGCAGCGCCTCCACACATAGCCAGTGCCCTCCAACAAGCACCATAAGAGCTGCTTCATTTAGAAACTGCACTCAGAGCTCCATAGCAATTCTCCCACCAACTAGAGAAATCTCTCACCTGTAGGAAGTGCTGATTCACAACCCCCTAACCCTCCCCTACGAAGGGGGAGATGGTGAAGGGCCGGGCAATACAACGCAGACTTCAAACTCCACCTGAACCACAGAGTTTCCATTGAGATCAAGAAAATGCATTTTTTTTCTCCATCTCCCACGCTATACTGCCGCTTATGGTTGTTGAAGATTGAGTGGAGAGAAATGTCACACCTTTGATAATTTTTCCATCATCTACTTGGAGGTGGGGGTGGGGGATGCAGAAAGCACTTCAAGGCCGATCAGCCACCTTGAGCTGCATTAATGCCCTTTCCCGTATAGATTATGTGGGCGTTGTTTTCTTCAGCCATTGAAAGGAGCTCTGAGGAATCAGGGTTACGATTTGATATTTTGATTTTTCTGAATGTCTATTTTAAAGTGGCACTAATGCACACCTGCCAAAGCGTGCCGTTTTTGCACTCTAACCTTACAGCGGTGAGTCAGAGATGTGAACAAAAGGCAGAACACAAAAGGCAGTAATTACATGCAGGAGTAAGGGAGAGAAGCACGGTCTGTTCTGAGCAAATTAGTGGCGTGGAGGCAAATCTGAGTGGCTCCAAAATTTTTTGTCAGGATCGACCGCAGATCTGTCCTAATTGCCGTAAATCAATGTCAGGCTACGTCCTCGGTTTGTCAGCAGGACTCGCAGAAAGTCAGCATCCCCTGGGCTGCAAGAGCAGCACGAGTCCCCTGTCCGCAGTCATTCCGCCATCAGTCAGCCGCAAACTCGCGCTACCGGCATGTGCTTGACACGCGACGCCCACACGCTACATGGCTCCTGGCCTGGTGTTTGCGATCTCCATGGCGCCTCCCTGTGTCGCCGTGCGTTTCACACCTCCCCAGTGTCCACGTCAGCACCCACAAGTTTGTGACTCTCACGCTATTGCCATACATTTGTGTTCATACTACCCCTGCACACAGAACAGCACTTAAACACAGCAGCACGACAAACAGGGCAAGGTTGTTACTATCAGCTATGAAATACCAGCCATGAAAGATACCATACAGGCAGGATCTGAGGACATAGTACTATTATATCAGCACAAAAATAAATAACAATACTACTAAAAAGTGTTTATGGTCTTAATCATCCCCCCCACGATGATTACATTCTCTTTCAAAATGACCCTTATGGACTTGGAGGAGCATTTCGGCATAAATGAAATGCAGTGAAAACAATAAACTGAATAGAGACGGGGAATCACTTCTGCTTTAGTTTTGCACAGTCAGTTGATGGTAAAGTGGCCTGGCTGTCCGGGTCCCGCACCAACAACCATACCAGTGCGGGGAAGAAGGTGATTTGGTAAAACAGTACTGGGCTACTTCACATCCACACTGAAATCATCTCACTGTCGCTTCCAAATCATCTGCAAATTACACCCATTTTTGCATGCATTAATGTAACGTTTTTTATTTTAATCTTGATATTTGTGTGAATTATGATGCGTTTGTCACGCCCGGCTCGTACAGTCTTCATGTGTGCCACGCCCCCTCATTTACCTCATGTGAATTCCTGATTGTGGTCACCTGTGTCCTGATATTTCAGCTAGTCTCGTGTATATCAGTCCACGTCTTCCTCTGTTTCCCAGATCGGTCATTGATATTGTCTGCCATATTTGCTCGTCTGTCCTCAATAGACCCTGTTTGCCTGTATTACCGGCTCCACGCATCTGTTTGCCTGTCCGTCTGCGCGGCGGACGTCACAGTGTTTGCTTTAATAGAGAGATAAAATAATTATCATAGCAAAAAGACACTATTTTGATTTCTATGTAATTATACCATAAAGTAAAGTAAAAAAACAACCAAAGAACATAATGTGAATGCATATTATATCAGGAAGCACAGCACATCCAATAATTAACTACACTTCATTGAATTTAGAGATAATCATCAGGCAAATGAAAATTGAAGGTTTGAAATGAATGCCCATCACTGGATTCTAATTTGGGGAAGGCTTTCGTTTGCATTATCAAAGCAAAAGCTTTAGCATTATCTTCAAAGAAACAGGGAAACTTAAACAAAAGTAAAGAAAAGGAAAATTGCCTCAGGTCCTCAGGAGTGACTCTGTGGAAACCTCAGTGGTCATTTGCATAAGTCCATGTCACTTAACTGCCACACTTTCATGAAATCCTGTTTTATAAAAGATAAGTAATCGCTTTAACCAAATCTAGCATAAAACAATTTAGGCAATGATCTTTCTCTTATTTTCCTTCAAACACTTAGATTAAACAGCAGTCCTGGGGGCAGTGTTTCAAATGCAGAGTACTAAAAGTTAGCATATAAGAGGATCCTTCAGAAAGTCATTAATGCCTTTCGAGTGTTACTGAAAGAGATGCTTCACAGAGCCAGAGATCAGGGCAAAATGCCCTCCGTTTGTGAAGAAAGGTGCCCTTTCAGCCATTGGGAAACATAGCCAGCTTTCTAAGATGAAAGTTTTCTAAGCTAGCTTTCTAAGATGACCAGTCATCGGCTTCAGGGATGACTCCAAGTAGCTCAAAGGCGGGAGGGTAAGGTAAAAAGTTACTAGTTTTTATCACATTGTTGGGAAATCTGGTCCTCTGGTTCCCACAATGTAAGATATACATAACCCCCAAAACTCCCACCCCCCACACACACATACACAAAGATTTCAGCATGATGTTCAGGGTCCACCTTTGTCCTTGTGCACAGAAGAGGCTATTAACCTCACTGGGTTCAGGGACTGGGGCAGCTCTGTTAACGGAAGGCACAGAACCCGGCTTTTGGCTACCTCCCTGTGAGCCAAGCCGAATACAAAGTGTAAACTCCTGGTCACGCCCACAAGCGCAGACACTGAATCAGCCAGCGCTAACTAACATCAACAACAACACAACAAATTTATTTGTATAGCGCATTTTCACGACTTTACATCATCCCAAAGCGCTTTACAGCATCCCCACCCAAAG
>JABFEB020000060.1:25887783-25899010 GCA_019775895.2 Stomatorhinus ivindoensis | reverse complement strand
CCCCCCCCCCCCCCCCCCCCCCCCCCCCCCCCCCCCCCCCCCCCCCCCCCCCCCCCCCCCCCCCCCCCCCCCGTAACCAGCTGATTATAGATGTCCGGATTTGAAGACAACTAGTTGACACTCTCTGCAGTGCTGAATATATGGAGGCTCAGAAGTAGGGCTGTATATAGGGGATGGATGACAGGGGCATCAGCCAATCTTGGCTCTGCTGTCCCTGGTCCTGAACCGTCATCCGCATGTTGTGACGCTCTCCATGGTCCTGACACCCCTGAGCCACAGAAAAAGGCCAGTGTGCTCAACACTTATCTCTGCAACCCACCAAAAGAATGAATATTGACTCATCAGCACTTGCATTTCAGCTGCACCTGGAGCTGCACCAGGACATGCATCCTCCCTGTATTCCTATTTTATTTACCTTTTTTTTAACAGAAACTCATGAAGATTTGAATCCTCAAACGAAACAGTAGCATCCCTGCTGCCGCTGATTCCCCCCTACTTAGGCACTTAAACTTGATAATGAAGAGGAAAGACATTTCTAGAGAGGAAGGAGCCATCCGCAGCATGGGGCAGAACACAAAGAGCCCCCATAGCATACTGCCAGTATTTGGGGAAGAAAGGCTTCTCACTGGAGGTCTTCCAGTCTATGAATGAGTGAATGGATGAATGGATGAACGAACATTTATACAGCTTTTCAAAAAACTCTGTTTCCCCCAAGAGATGGTTAACCAGTCCACCAGGTGTCTGCTTATCTTCACGACCCACTGGTGGACACAAACACACACACACACACATGCACACAGGGCTGAGTCATCATAGCAGGCAGACATACACAAAAACACACGTACACAATTCATATTTATATCATCACAACAAACACGTACAGCAGTACACTCTGGGTTGAGTCATCATCTTGTCACCAATGTCTCAAGGCTCCTCATTCAAAAATGCTTCCTGCCTATTTCCAGCATGATGCCCATTGCTCCCAAGCGGCCGCCCGACACGGACGCTTGCAGGCCGCCATTACCGTGCTACGTCCTGCATCTCAGACCGTAGAAGGAGCCGACTTTGCAGCTGCCTAACCGTGGTAATTTACAGCAGTCAGGCGAAAAAGCGTAGCAGAGCGAGGTATAGTAACTGATAAACAGGGTCGCTAGATAAACAGTCATGGCGGCTTTCCCTTTGTTTGAGGCTTGACTGAAGTGACTAAAGAAGAATGGGCCTCTGAAAGCCACTTTACAGTAATGCAGCGCAATTAATACTACAAACAGAACAGGGAGCAATTTGGCAAAATTATTTTGCAGTAATGACACTGATATAGTGGGTGTGTGGCTTTGACGATGTGGCACAGCGAGGCCCAGAATAAGATTCATCGGTTCAGAATAACCGGTTCATCTTCTTGAGGAAGGTCAGATCAGTCTAGCCGTGAGATCTTCGGGTGACTGCGGTGAAGACTGTTTGCAGAAGGACAACGGCAAACAAGCTTCAAAGGGCAACGGGTCAAAGGAAGGAAGAGCCATGGAGGAGGGCGGTCAGGGAGTCAACGGGAGGCTGGAGGAGAAGAGTTCTCATCAAAAAGCCGGCACTCCCTTTGCAACCATCGATTCCGCCAAGGACTGAATGACCAGGGTCTCACGCCGCCACCGCGGGACTCTATCAGACCCCGAATTCCCCTTCCATCGTCGTAAATGAGCTGCATTGCATTTTTGATTACGCCACGCCGCAGGTGTGCGAGAAGCAAGTAAGTCAACACCTAAAGCCTATTTTCTGTTCAATTTACTCGCAATTTGCCATGATATGAATCAGCTTTCTCCTTCCCTCCGAAGGTACATTTCGCATTAATGGAGGGTCGCCGTGGAGCACACTAGCTTCCCGCTCTCCTGGGGGCTGGCCCGCCTTTTTACCCCTCCTCCTGTCACCGAGTCTCGTCCTGTGTCAGGCTACCCTTTCTCGTTCTGGTGTTTGCCGCCGCAAAAATCCCACCCACAATTCAGCGAAATGATACGCTTTGAAATCTCGTGGGGAAGGGGGGTCGGGAATTAAAGACTGCTGTTTAGCAAATGAAAAGGCTTCATTATTCATTTCTGATAATGGGAATAACAAAGTGACAGAAAAATATGATTAAGTCAAACTGAAACATGGCGCTTTGCTACGAGGGCAATCACACAGGCTGTTATTTTAGGAACAAAGGATCATTTGTTATAAACTAATAATCATTCTGCCAGGCTGAAACAAGGCAGATCCACTAGCTAGGCAGCTAATGGACAGAATATGGGAAAAGTTACTAAAATAACTAAAAATCACTGAAAATAGCTACATCTAATCAGCAAACTAATATAGACAGGCCTGACCGAATATGCTGAGGGAATGATTGCCTTTAATGGACGGATGACAGCAAAATGACTGATCAGCAAATGAATAAATTGCCTTAAACATGCCAACTAATGTTTATAAAAAAATCACATTTTGATGAGTCCTTGTGTTAAAAGCAATGACAGGGTGGGTATTAGGGAGAGTGAGGGTGCGAGTGGCAGCTGAAACAGGACCATTCTCCACATAATCGACGACGACCTTAACTTTAAAAGCTCGACCATGGAAGCCATTACTGTGTGTCTCTCAGCTGGTCCCTGAGGCTCAGATCCATTAGACAGAGGGACGGGCGACAGGGGAACACGTGGCGCATGGTTCTGCTGGTTCCCCACCAATCAGGTAGCGTCTGACTGTAAAGTCACAGAAAGTCATGAACGCCAGTGCGCCATAATGCTAATCACTGAACATCCCACTGCATCAAGGAGTGTTTGAGGTGTTTGTGCAACACATCAGATCTGGATGTGGGAAAGGCCAAACACCATATACTAAATCCATGATACACTATTAGAAAACAAACTTTGATAACAGTAGGAGAATTTCAAACAAAACTTTTGATATAATCCAAATTCCCCCAGAGAGTGTAAACATTAGATGATCATTGACTAACCTGGTGTTAATTTTCATATTCTGGGGACGGCTCGGTTGGAGTTAAAAGCGGCCCATTAACTGGTTGATGTTTAATTGAAAATGTTCATTAATACACGCTGAGTAACAACTCAGGAAAAGACATTTGAGGACCTGCTTCACTGGCCAGGTCACTGCAAGGCCTGCAGGTCATCAGCCGTTTATGGGCTCTGCCTCATGTGACCATGTACAATTCAAAGAATGACAAAAAAAACCTGATTTGCGTGAGTAGAGAAAGCCTCCCAGAATATCATCAGGCCGGCATGAGATGAATCCATCACGCCTCATCTTTTGAACTTCACACAATGCTACATCTGTAGTGCCGATGAGGCCGTTTTTAACGTCCCTCTGTTCCCGATCTGTTCATCTCCCGGCGATTCGCTTTGTGCTACAATAATACCTTCAAACAACCGTGCTTCGCTTTAATTAAAACTCACACTGACTAAGGAGGGTGAAATTCCAGAAGAACGGTAAATCCTGAAGACGATTTGGCTGGCGAGGCTGCGGCTGAGCAGGGGGCCATGAAAGTATTTGGGGACGTCTCATGGAGAATCACGGTGCTAACATTAGCATTACTGTCGGCAGTGGCGCGGATGTCTTAAAGCACCAGACGCTATATTGTAGGTGGAAGCTGCGGTATTTAAGCAGAACATAGTGTATTGGAAACTACTTTGCTACAGAGAAGGTCAAGCGAAAGTAGGGCTGGCTAAACTAGGGGCTGCTAAGCTGGGCTCATTCTCTGGGGTGGGTTTGGTTACCAAGTCGAGACTTTTAAATTAAGTTAAAGCTGAGCATCAGTGCCGGTAAAGGTGACCGCTCTCTGAAGAATTGTTCACTCTGTTTACCTCTTGCTCTAAAAAAGGAGCCAGTTTCAAATACAACTATTTAATTAAACTTTAATTAGTGCGCCTGGTTGACATTTTTGGAGCATAAAACCGTGCTCCAGTTAAGAGTTTCCCCGCAATAAAAGCTGCCCTTCCAGGTTATTTCCATAATGCATTGTCCAGAATGCAACACTACTGGAAATATTCAAGACCATGTGTCAATACAGACCACAACACAATAAAGACCACATTGCAATACAGATCATGCCATATTCAAGACCATGATAGCAATAAAGACCATGTCACAATACAAGCCATGTTTTAAATTCAGACCATGTCATGATATGTCCATGACCATGTCGTAATTATGTTCAATAATGTTCAACAGCATTTTTCAGGTCTAGAAATTACAAATCCAGACCAAGATTTTGTATCTACCAAGCAGTTCAGCATAAAGAGTCATAGTCACAGTGTAGTCAGCTGGTTGGTAGAAACAATCTTGGTCTGGATTTGTAGCTTCTGGACCTGAAATGCCCAACACTGAATAAAAGTGAGATGGATGTGAGCCTTAACCCGCAAACAACTTCCATTCCACTTCTACACTGCATTATAATGGGTGTCCTGTGAGGATTTCACCGAGACGCTTACAGTCCCCTGCGGTTTGACCTTCCAGTAACCTTGGGGACCCTTCAGTACTGTGAGCCGCAGAACAAAGCGTCTGCTGGCAGACTGGGCAGTGGAAGGTCATGTGGCATGAAAGGGAAATATCAGCAAGGCTCTGCGTTCATGACAACCCGAGAAGCTGCGGCCGCATGCAGTGGAAGCGGCAGAAAAATCAAAGCTTCCAGTAACAATGATGCTTTACCGGAAAACTCCTGCGCTGCCATGGATGGATAAACGCAACCTTTTGATGTAGCAAAAAAATTAATGATTCTCATCGTAAGAGAAAAAGAATGACGGGAAATAGAAAAATGATCAACAGATGCAATTTTCTCAGGTACAGTGACTTCTGCAGATTGATGAGCACCGACGGTGGAATCTCTCCCAGCCAAACTGCTAAATCCTAATATATTTGACAAAGAACTAAATCATTGACCAGACAGTGAATTTCTGAGACTGTATGCACAGTATAAGCTGGACTGCACTAATGTCGAGTACATAGGCGATTACAGACCCTGTTTAGGTTCCGCTTCATCGCCCCAGAAAAATATTTTTTCTAAGTCCATTTGGTGATTTATCCTGCAATTGCGTTTACATTTCGTACCACCCATGCTTGGTGAACTTTATCATGGGGTCTCCCTCCCCACCTCTCGGCAAATTTAGTCATGGGAAACCCCTAGAATCACCCTTGGCGGAGTATACCGACATCCTCTCTGCTTTTTGATTGGACACTGGCTCTGTTTATATGACATCATCACCGCCAGCAATTGTGTATGTGGATGTCATTGGTATGTAACTGTGCATAACATGGCTGCTTGTTCCACATTAACCCTGTGTGTTAACCCCACCCGCCCCATCACTGCCCTCCAAGTGTTCAAAGCGAATGACGGAATGAAAAATAGCAGCCAATTTGTTAGGCGATTCCTTTATCACCCAGGAAATGAATCCCTGTCTGTCTGGGAAATCCTATAATCATGCATGTGGACAGTAGATCCTCTCACAAGAAAAGCAATTTTAATATATATATATATATATGTAACCGTCTTATTAAAACATTCAAAACATCTGAACCATCACCCAGATACATGCAAAGACATCAGCCGTGGTTTCTTTCACACTTTTTAAATTCCAAAGTGTGTGTGTGTGTGTGTGTGCGTGTGGTTCAAAGCCGTGTGGCCTTCCCATCAGCACCAGCTATGCTACATCCCTGAAAAATAATTAGCACAGCATCCTCCTCGCACTACACACAGTGACAGATAGCATAGCAGCCATGACGACTCCTCCATACTCCTCCTGACGCTGCTGCAGGGCCCTGCACTCACGTATCCCGCGGCAGCGGCTATGAAACGTCACCGACGTGGCCCGCCCGCCCGCCCACTCCTGCTTTCGTTTCTTTATCTCATTAACGCCTCCCACCTCGTCGGGATCTGTGAGGTGGCCTCATTTCAAGCGCACTGGCAGGAGGCTGCACTGACCTGAAATCAATGAGTCCCCCCCCCAAATCAAGTCGGAGTTAATTCCTCTGGGAGGGAACGGCGCTTCTAAGGAACGTGCCAGCGCATGGCGTAGATGTGAGAACCTGACGGGCCGAGGTGGTGCCCCTTGTACCCGCGTGACAGCCGGCTCAGAGAGGAGCTGCAGATTCCAGACGTCGACTGGAAAAACGGGAGTGACCATGTTTTCACAGTTGTGGGAGGAATCGGATTATCACACGGGGGACCACGGTTGTCATGGAAACCAAGGACCTTACTGAGAGGAGAGGATTTTTTGTTCTCCACTCAAAAATACTCCAAATTAAATTAAAATGACAAGACAGCAACTATATGTCCAAATCTATACTGAATTGCAATGCTGCACTTCATTTTAAAAGCAATTATTGCCTTAGCACAGAAAAAGCATACTTTATGAACGGTGTTCCTCTAGCCCCTTCCATTAACAGGACAGATATGAAAAAGCACATTTAATAGTCGAGCAATTCTTCTGCATTCAAGCGCTAGGGGTGCAGACGCTTTATGAAACAGGGCGTGTGGAAGTACGGATTTTAGAGCCACGTGTTTATGGAAGAGGAACCACGTGAGAGCAGGACAGAGTGTGCCAGCGGGCTGGCAGCTGGGAATGGGCTGTTCAGGACTAGGAATGGAGCCCCGGCTGGATTCTCCTCTCGCACTGGGGCTCATAAATGCTGCCGCCAGTGACCCTGCCTGCCCAGAGCAGAGCGATCCCTCACCGACCCATCCTGCCAAGCTCAGGGGAGCAGGGCCAGATACAAAAGAATGAAAGCTGATTGGCTCCAGGATTGCCCCACCCTCTGTCACTCACCGACTTTACAACAAATTATTGCCTAATAAGATTGACCCCTTTGTATGAATCATTGCCCCTCTGAAGCCCCCCCTAAAATCCTATAATTGCCTCTGCAGGGGACAGAAGTAAAGGAGTGGAAAACACCTCCCCGTCACATTTTTCAGTCCTGCACACACACTTTGGACCCACTGACCTGGAAATGCAGCCCAAATCCCATTTGCGACTGTTCCCCACTCCAACAGAAGTAAACAGTTACTGCCTCTGTGCTCAGGTTCAGGCTACTGACCTATTTTGCATAGAATTCAGTGTCGGGCCAGAGTCCCACTAAACCTGTCTTAAGGCACCGTGCAATGCTCTGCATATATGTCCCTCCCATATTCTCCACACATTTTATTTATAAAACAAACTCTTTTATCCAAAGCCACACACAACTGAACGCAGGGTCAGACAGAGCCAGGAGCAACTGGGGTTTAAGGACCTTGCTCAGGAGCCCAACGGTAACATCGCTGCAAAATCACGCATCATTCCAAAATGGTGTCATTATGGCAGTGACTCATTTCATTAATTCCCATTTCAGTCTAACGCTAAGCACTGCAGATTACCTGAAAGCCTTGGCACGGAGGCATGCATTTCAGGCACGAGGAAGCACAGCGCTGAAGAAGAACTATGGAAAGCCTGCAAGCTCTGTGCGAATACAAGCTGCTAATGATGTGTGGTAATACGCAGATTCAACCAGCAAATTGTGGGCTTTTTTGATCACAACCTGTGTTTGTGGTCAGAATGTGCAAAACTACGCTGCGCTGTAAAACACAGTAACTATGCTAACACTGATACTGAGAAGTTACTGTGATTTTCTTCAAAACCGAGCCTAGTTGAACTAAGATGTTTTGTAAGTTCGGACATGTTGAAACAGAGCCCAAGAGACTCGATTTTAGTCATAACTCAATTGTAATAAAATATGAAGTTACTTTACTTTGCCTTTGTGGGGCACTACAAACTACTGGCTTCTGATTGGCTTCTGGTTCATCCATCTGGCCACTATACTGACACATACTCCACAGCTCTGCCAACAGTCCCCCTCCCATACCACCCACCTTCTCCAGGATACTACATCTCCCATAATGCCCGGCTTCCCCAGCGTTCCCAGAACAACCACACAGGGCCGGTTTAAGAGTATTTAGTGCCACTGTGCGACTGTACATGGCATTGGATCAGAAAGAAACAGGGCTGATTGGTGGCTCCAGAAATTAAAAAATGCCTCATAATAAAAATGTTACATAGTACAATATTACAAAAAACAATGTGCAATCATGCTACACACATTAGATATTAAATTGCATTAACTTGTTAAAAGACATTTGTGAATGGGACTGGAGGGGGGTGGTTTATGAAGGGATGCTCTACTGAAATGCCCATATGGTTCATCTGGGGCAGCGCCGACCTACAACAGAATTCAGGAGCCATGACAGGCCACTTCCAGTACACGTATGTAGTCAACATAAGGGCGAAACCTTACTGCAGACAGCCACAATACACTGATCGATCAGGGGAAGGGGGTCACATGACACTACAACATACACAAGCTGGAAAAGGCCTCTCTGCTTATAAGGCCCCTAGGAATTGTAACCAGCAGAAGTACTTTAATTGTGATGCAACCTAGGAAGAAATGACTCCCACAGACATGCATGAAAACGGTCTGATGACTTATAAAAGAGCAGGTAGGGACCTGCAGGCCGCTGCCACAGAGCAGAGGGCATCCACTAAATCATCTTACGTGTTTTCTCTCGCGGTCATGCCGCATTTCTCAGGGCGGAAAGCCAGATCGGTAAATGTCAGGGCAGATAAGTCCCGGGGACATGCCTGCACTCACAAGAACCTCCGGAGGCCAGAGAAACCCAAGGGTGATGCCAGCACAAGCACAGGTTGGAACACGTTGACCAGAGGAAATGCCACTCATTTCACTACAGTAACACAACGGGAAAAAAACCATTATGGGGACTCAACCAGGTGAAGTTCCTGCTAAACGAAAAAAATTGAAATCCCCATCTGATGCATCTGTCCATCTATGAATTAAAATGTACCGATTAGTGTCTTTGACACCGGGTCTAACAATATACTTGTAACTATTGAGGCCAGCAGCCATACCTTAAGGTAGCCGTTGTCAGGCTACTGCTGAAATAAACATCAAAGACACACCAAAGAGCCCCAGGGCTCTGGATCAGAGAGAAGGTCCTACAGCTTAGCCTGAAGGTCCAACAGACCAGAAGAGAGACGTGGAACCATATTGTGCTCTGATGGCACAACAGTGCTCCTAGAGGCAGGGTTTAGTCACTGCAGGCCAGAACAAAGGCCACGCATGGGTGGATGGGGCTGTGTTGGGTCAAGAAATCAGCCACCCTATCGGACAACAGGAGGTGGAGCCCAATTAATTTAGGGAGATGGTCACGATGTCTGAAACAGTCCCTCTCACATGGATTTTTTTAATGTTTCAGACTGTGCAACAATCTGTTTAACTGTATTCCGACGTCCCACACGCGTCTTGTTACTACACTCACAAGGACAGAATGATTTAGTTTACTGAATGTAGAGCAGCTACACATTTAGTTAAAGCAGACCCAGAGGACAATAACATTACTGGGGAAGACAAATGCTTCCAGGCTGCAGCCAAGGAGGAACAGGATTGAAGCACGCAGGACTGCACACAGCACACGGCGCTGCCCCCCGATGTTCCTAATACCGCTGCTCCTTTCATAACGCAGTTTAAAATATTACTTTTTATTTCTGCTGGACACTGTGAGCAGGAGGGGGATCGTCGCTCCAGGATGTAAAGCTCTGCTTTGTTTGAGCGCTGGCTTTTGCTTTTGCTGTGCTGTCTGTACATACAAAGCCCCGTGTTGGCGGAGGGGGATGGATGGGATCTCCAAGGAGAATTCAGGGGTGGGAGTGAATGAAGACCATCATGTATCCTCTCTTCGGCTTCTGAAGGCAGGGATCATCAACTAGGGCTAAGTCTGACTTGTTGACAAACGATCACACTCAACAATCAGGACAGGAAAAAAATATGTGTTGATCTATCCATCGATTATCCATCCATCTATCCGTCTTCTTACCGCATGGGTCATAGGAGCGTTTGGTGAGCGCACAGGGATGAAGGTTAGTGTACACACTGGATGTACACAGTCATACACGCAACTACACGCACATGGGCCGGAGGCGAAGAACATGTGTGTGTCTCTGCTCAATTGTCCATTTGAGAGCCGTTTCTGTGAGACGCCAGATTCCCCTACTAATTTTTCCTCATTAAGCATCTTTAATGACAGAATGCCTTGACAGCTTTGCAAATGGAAGAGGAACCTCGCTCATCAGCCGATGAATAAAACAATATGCAAAACATGTGCGAAATCCCATGAAGGAAAAAAAAACACTGAAGAGAATCCGCCTCTGTAAGCAAGACCAGATAACACAGGGCTGCATTTCGATTAACGATCTAATTAAGAATCCTTCCCGTCTTCCTCGTTTCCCACATTGTTAACTATTGTGCTTTCCCCTGTCGCTTCTTAAGTAATGATTTCATTGAGCAGATCGCTATGTAACTTTTGCTTTGAATAAGGCTGCCTGACAAAAAAAGAGAGTAATAATAATTCAAAAAATAGATGCAACGGAATACCAATTATTCTCCAGTGTATAATCTTGCTATACTGCAAAGCGTGTCAGTATTACAACTGAGGGAGATCCGCAGAACAGAGCCGACAGCCCAGCTGACGTATTGTAATGGTTCATAAGCGTTTTTTTTTCTTTTTGTTAAGACGCCAAAAGCTGGTTAATTAAGACAACTGGCTGAGAAGGCAGTGAGTCCTGTTAATGTTAGGTGGAACTAAGCAGAAAGGAGAGACTGTAAGCATGCTGGGAGTTGGACCAGCTTAGTAATAGCAAGGACATAAGCACCAAGGTCATGATTGGTGAGGTCAAAGACAATGATATCAAGATCAGGGAGGTCAGCATCAAAGGCGTCGTGATCAGGGAGGTAATAAGCAGCAAGGTCATTGTTATGACCTGTTAGTCTGTTTTGATCCAGGGTGTGACATAAACATAAACATAAAAAGGCTTTCTCGCTGCGTTATAGTCAATAAGTATTAATTACCGAAGAATCCTCTTTGTGGTGAGTAATTACAAACAACAGAGCCAGCAGAGTCCTGATCAGTAAGGCTGTGATGAATGAAGTCATGATCAGCAGAGCCATGATCAGTAAGGCTGAGATAAATGCAGTCATGATCAGTAGCGTCCTGATCAGTAAGGCTGTGATGAATGCAGTCATGATCAGTAGAGCCTTAATCAGTAAGTTTGTGATGAATGCAGTCATGATCAGCAGAGCCATGATCAGTAAGGCTGTTATGAATGCAGTCATGATCAGCAGAGCCATGATCAGTAAGGCTGTGATGAATGCAGTCATG
>JABFEB020000060.1:25846021-25860429 GCA_019775895.2 Stomatorhinus ivindoensis | reverse complement strand
TTTTTGGGGGGGGGGGGGGGGGGGGGGGGGGTCTAAGAGAATTAACGGTGGACTGGTTTACAAAAAACGGGAAACACCACGATGGCGGGTGATAGAGGAGGCAATGGGCCGGACAGCCCAGAACAGAGAAGGCATTATCATAGACTGTCATGATTAATATACCCGCTTATCTAATGAGACCCCTACGCCTGGCAGGAAGCCAGGTGGATACCAGTCAGCTGAGTACAGGGGGGGGGGGGGGTTGGGGATTGCAGCACCCATCAATCACAGGCCATTGTAGCTCCAAGTTCTGTGGCTCAGCCTGGCACAAGGGACCCTCCCCATCAAATGGACCATGCCACTGTGTGATGCCAAATCTCCACCATGAGGATCCGTGGCCCTGAACTAAAGAGCAGCACTGTGAAAACCTCTCCAGCACTGTACTGATATCTTCAGTGTATTTTGTTTCATTTCAGATGTAATTTCAGATCCATTTATTCCAAATGCCAAGCAGTCACCATTTTAGAGGAAAGACCAGAATAAACCTCGATGTTAACCCTCACAATTCCCAGTGATGGTCACTCCTTCATCAGATTAATCAGTGAATGTCTATTAGGCATGCGCTAATGCTTCGGAAACGGTTTCATTCGCCGTGCGGCTTCGGCTCACGTGACCGTCCCGGAGTCTCAACGAGTGCAGGGCGACACCGCAAATAGTCTCATCTAAATCGGGACTCCGCCTCATTGAGCACCTGCGATACGTGAGATCGAGAGAGGTGTTCTCGCTTCGCATCCTGCAGGCGTGGGCTATTTCCCCATCGATTCACCCCCTTCGTGACGACAAAACGACGTCTTTCCAGATACACATATTCCATACATACGTGTGTGTGTGTGACCTATCGGTGTCTGAGAGAATACATGGATATAGCCTATCTGTCAGTCTACCATAAGCGCTTATTCAATAACAATCACGATGAGTCTGGTCGCACAGGGCACAAGGCAGGGGACACCCTAAATGGGATGCTAGACGACCGCGGTAAATGTAAAACAATAAATAAATAAATTACTCACGGTTGTGTCCTAATGAGTATGCTGCCAATGTTTTGTCAAGCGGTGATTACCTCCTCAGTGCCGATTTACTGAAAAAGAAATAAAAAGCGAAGGCTGTTAGCATCCAGAGAGAGACTTTCATGCGTTCTTCTTACTTATTGACAAAGACCAGCTTTCAGCCTCTAAATAAAATTTACGGGGCGGGAGGGGGAGGGGGGTATGGAGTGGAAAAGCACGTCAGAAAAAAAAATCGAACTTCCTATACTGAGAAAGTACTCCTGTGTGTATGGGGGTGAGGGCGGGGGTTATCAGTGAAATGATGAACTGAAATGCATCTTGTCTCCAAAGCTCTCGGCCTAATTCAAATATTCAATTAAGGATGTTTTGAATTACAAATACACCATGCCCTATGGGGATACGCTTAAAGTGAACTACTAAATGACTCTTTTTAATTAACACACTTAATAAGACTAAATACAACTGAATTATAAAAAAGATACAAAGCATCTGCAAAACAAATTCTGACAAACCATGGCGATGCAAACTAAAAGCACTAACAAAATGTTTAAACGGGAACAGGGATAGATAATTATAGCAAGATAAACGATGTTAAAATAAAACCGGCTCCGGTTTGGGCGGTGTAAAGATGTGCAGTCCATCAATAAACCACATCACCTCCGATGTTACGTAAGACGCTTTTGAACGAGACACCACGGAGTAAATCAATAATGTCTTGCAGTTACACGGTGCCTTCAGGCTGCTGGGAACCGAGCAAACTCTTTGGAACAGGCTGAGCAAAGACGTACCTAAACAAGGCA
The DNA here is from genome assembly GCA_019775895.2 of Stomatorhinus ivindoensis. NCBI lineage: Eukaryota > Metazoa > Chordata > Actinopteri > Osteoglossiformes > Mormyridae > Stomatorhinus > Stomatorhinus ivindoensis. Next base: position 25,858,583 of record JABFEB020000060.1, on the reverse strand, counting down.
CAAATAATACGATTTTCAAAATAGAAAAGCCAAACGAAGGTGAACATCCTGACGGAGCCGCGACACAGTATTTCACACAAGACAGTGAGTGGTGAGATCACTCAGCAGTGTTGTAATAGAATGATTTCTCTGTTACTGTGGCATGGTTATATGCAAATTATGTGGGTCTCCCGGCGCATGATGCCTGCAGTTTTGTCGTTTTACTTGCAGCGACGATTTAACATTTTCCAGTGATCTGGAATGGAGAAAGTGTGCTGTGCATCCAATCGGCACCAAACTCAGCGGAATTGGTTTATTTCAGAACAACTTCGATTTACAGAAAAATGAAAATATGTGTACTGCCTTTTATAGTTACTATGCACGCATTGTGCTGTGCTTTTGAACACTCGTCCGGCCCAAAGACTCCGGAATTAACTGGAAACAGAAGCGCCGATACCAGAAGGCTAAACTCACTGTATATTAAGATCGAGACAGATTGCCATGACAACAGATTGCTGATTTAAAAAAATCATAAATGGCAAGCTTCGACGCTCACAGCAAAATGAATTATGAATTATGCATTATTTCATCGGCCGAGGCAGTTAAATTTTAGGACTTCACGCTGGACATAGACAGTGACAGGAGGCACAAAGAAAACTGGTCACGCCGCAGATCTCTGCAAAAGACTTTGCCCTTGCATGGATAAAACCATGAAATTATGTTGTTTTATTTAACATAATAAAGGACTTCGGCGATCAAACGTGTCTTATATGCTATATGTATGATCGGAACATTCCGTTTCTAAAACATAAGGACACGCGCGTTATGTTACTATCGTGATGTACCATCATCGTGGATATAAACATTCAAATATTCGCACTAGAAATTAATCATTGCACAGCCCTGCTCCGTTACAGTCACCGAGACCATTCCGCTTCTTTCGCTTTCAACCTCGTACCATCATTTAAATCCCAAAGTTGGTGCCGAAATCTGAATCATGCAGCCGCATTAAGGAGAACACCGACTACTCACATTATCAAAATGTCTTCTGCACAGGGCTCTGAGCCCTTAGTTTTTTTCTTTTTTAATAAATGAAGGAGTGTTTTTTTTGTCCATCGCGAAGAAGTAAATTAAATTCAAATAAAGAAAAAATATAGGCTAACTTCTACTTTTATTATTGGAGACATTAGCAAATTTTGAGTTACCATCTTATGTGTCCATATGTCAGAAATGTTACACATCAGATATATATATATATGTATTGTGGTCACTAAAGACATGAACCGCCATTAAATATCAAACGATTTTTTTTCTCTGGATGTCAGTTGCCATACAGTAATTGCACACTATTGCATGCCTTACCTTGTCTAAGTAGATCGCCGGCATTTTAATATCCGAGAGCTGCGCGCCGGCATATCCGCGTCTCCAAGCGCACTGAGGGCTCAGATTATAACGCGCTGGCTGCTTGCGCGCGTCGCCAACGGTGGTCACGCTGGCGTCACCTATAGCTCTATAAAGAAGCCAGTGATAACTTCACACGCTATCCGTCAAGAACATCACTTATTAACTTATATGAAACGTATGCTGTGTGTTTTCCGCGCAAAACTAACATATTTCCTATCATCTTTTAATTAATTTCCATGTAAAGTAAACAAATACTCGTCTTTATAATGTTGTTGTTCTTGTATACATGAATTCCATATCACACCCTTATTTTTTCGTTACACGTAGTGCTCATTCTCACAACAATAATAGCCGTGTTTGGTTTTCGTTGCGTTTAACCTATTGCACGTGTATTACATGGTAATTATTAATCTAATGAACTGTAAATTTCGATTTGGAGGAAAACTTCCCTTTTTAGCGATCATTTTTGATCTCTTTTTCAGAACTACCTAATGTAGTTCACTGGACGACATCACTGCAAATAAACATGTGCAAGACAGGATCAAAACTGTCAAGTAATTTGATGTTAAGCTGTTTAATAGTGTGAAGATTGAGACTAAATCATTAAAGTGCTGGAGTTGCAATGCTGGGCTTTCAGTTTTATTTGCACCCAAAAGTTCAATATGGCTCGAGATAATTAAATAAATGCGATTTCTGAGAAATGAAGCCCCAGAAAATAAAAAATCTAAGCCAGACCCTAGCGAGACCTAGTTTTTTGTAACCAGATAAGATCAGATAAGAACCAATTCTCTCCTTGGATGAATTCACAAGCGGAGTTTATACGCGCTTTATAGACTGAAGAGCAGGCAGTGTGCGGGGCTGCTGTAGAAGGGCATAACCTCACGTCAGTATTTCTGCACGTGGTGAAAGCTGCCAGCTTGATTTATCACAGAACCTTACGGTCCTCGATACCTACAAACCAGGCAGCGACACTGAGTACAACAAGCACCACAGGCTGTGTTCAGTGCAGACAGGCTAAATAACTATACTCACCCATTCATCTTTCATACTGCAACTGTACTGGTGAGACTGGTGCTGATCCCAGAGATAACATGGCAGAAGACAGGGGTCACCGATGATGATATCCTAGTCCATTGCACGTTTACATACTAAAACTTGCCATCAAATGCTACAAGCAATTTAGAGATTTCATCGAAACAAATATTTTTGGAAGCTACAGGCTCTGCACAGACTCAGATCAGGAGTGTGGAATCAAATACACAACACTGAAGGTCTAATTCCCCAATGTCACCCACTAAGCCTCCTCTCAATGTACCCATTTGCATCTAAAAAACATGATTTGAAGGTATCTCGTACACATCCATCATCCATAAAAGCTCATCCAGTAGTGGGTCATGGTGATCCTGGAGCCCATCACAAGAATTACGAGACTTAAGGTTGGACATGCCCTGGATGGGAAGCCGGTCTATCTCAGGGCACCCACTGGCATATATCATCTCACACTCTGGGCTACTTAGTTCTTCGAGATGTTGCCAAGGCATATCACCCTAGGCAGTATTCGCTGAAGTCAACTGTTGGCTTACATTAGCATCCTCAGACTTTAATATCACACACGGCCCGAAAGGGGACAAGGTACTTTTTTAAAGTTTCAACTACAGCCAGAGCCAACGAACACAGATGTTAAGACAACCGCGAAACGCGTTGACGAGACTCCACAGGACGATTTCGATGGAGCGTGTGCGGTTGTTTCGGCTTTCTCCAAAGTAGAAGGTTCATTAGGGTTCAGTCCCTTTGAACTGTCTGGAAACAAAATGTAAATTTGAAAACATAATCTGAAATATTTTAGTTCATTCTGATCCAGTTCATTGAGAAACTGCTCTTTGCGCATAGAGGAGAACGTGTTCGAGATTTAGAAAAGAGCATCTACATATTAAATAAAAACAAATTCCTGGACTCCTAGTTTACTCTAAAATTCAACAGCAACCATGAATATTTCTGACAGTTATATTTTGAGGCATGTGAATTTGTATTTTGCATATTTAATGCCTGCAAGTCACATATCCAATGTCAATCTGAATATTATAAAAGTATGATCACAAGAAAATTCTGAACAAATGTATCATTACTTATTTAATGTCATGCTTTTGAATTCCGACACCGTGCTGAGTTTCGATAAGAGCGCGGATTTCTATTTTTAATAGAAGGTGGTCGGTAGGCTGCTCTGTAACGACACAGAGTGTAATCAAGCTAAACATCCAACCTCGTGACTCAGTCCTCAGCTAAGCGTGATTCGAGCACATATTGATAAGGGCACCAGCTTCCTTCTAGATGAAATACACGCTTTAAAAAAAGGTCTGGGTTTTGCAGAGACCCATACGAGAGCAGAGAATGGCGGCGAGTAATCCAGGTAGCTTCAAAGCCTGAGTGGCTGTTTGATGTTCAGGACGACACGTGAGAAAAGGTCTCTCTTCCACGTTCTGCAGGGTCACTGGCATTTCTGTCCAGCTCTGTTCACAGGACACGGGCAGCAGTGACCGACTCGTTAGGGAACATTGGCAGCGCTAAAGAGGACAGATGGCTTCCGTCCTGTGTCACCACCCTCTCTCATCCTCTGCCCCCACTTAATGGTCACTCGCTTCCTTCAGAAATATCATCGCATCAATGTCATCATCACAGCATTCTTGTAGAGTCGTTTTGAGGGTTTTTAATTGCCTTTAAGAGTACAGCTCATTAGCGCAGACTCCTCTTGAACAATTTGACCTGGTGTCTGACAGGGGACTCTTATGGTACTGGGAAATGGGGGAGGGGGGCAGGCTCAGGAAGGAGAGTCAACTGACCATTAGTTTCGAGTTACGCCTACCCTTTCACGATTTCCCAACAAATCTGGTGTCTTCTGATCCTTTCTATCAAGTCAAGTGGAGTCAAGTGAGCTTTATTGTCATACCATCCATATACAGGTATACAGTGGCACACCCCCGTAGGACTATGGTGCAATATACAGATGGCATTGCTGGTGGTTGGGGGGTTTACAGCACTTAAAGTACAAAGTCAGTGCTAAAACGGGGACTGGACACCAGGGTTCATAGACATAATGCAATGTGAAAGCATCTCACCTCGGCACCTTCAGGAAACCCCTCAAGACCCATGAATTCAAATGTCTTCAAGTTCCTTGAATTTTGCATTTTTGATCCTTATGTTGTTAGAAGTTGCTGTGTAGCTCATGCTTCAGTCCTGCTTACATTTGTAGCCGGGCATTCATGAGAAAGTCGGCCTAGCTGACCATTCGCCAATGCTGATTCCTCAACAGCATCTGCTATATGTGTAAAAGTACAGTTAGACAGCAACAGCATAAAAGGGTAGGATAAATATAGTGGTTAAACACTAGCAATAAATAGATAAATAATCATTTTTAAGTGACCAGTGCCAGTTGAACATCAAGTCAACGGTTGGCATTTGAAAATACACTTGTTATGAACAATGCACACTTGCGGGGCCTGAGAGAGACAATAAGAGAGTCAGGAAGTGATGTCGCAGTCATGCCACGTGCGTGCCAAAGCAGACGCATGACAGGAATCTCAAAAAATAAACCATTTCAATAAAAAAGGACATGAAAGCGGATGACCAGGCTCTGCGCTGCTCTCCTTGCCACTCGGTCTTCAAAAAGAAGGAAGACCGTGCAAGAACGCATGAATTCATCTCTGTCACCACAGTGACATTACACGGCACCAAAGGGCGGGGGGCGCGGTGGGGGGGTGGTGACTTCTCAGACGGTGAATAATTCGGAGCAGGATAACGACCCGAAAAGCTTCATTCGATCTTATATTTTTACAGCGCAGACACATTTTAATGAACGACTTCAGGTGAAAGTATATATGAAGGAAAAAGTTGCCTGAGAAAATATTAAAATAAAAAGATAATTGGCTGCTCCAAGGTGCCTATTAAAAAGTTTCTGTTTGATTTTCTCCGATCGGAGAGCTATTAAGAAGAGCCAGTGTCAGGGATACTTTTGACATTTTGAGCAGGAGAACAGGCCCAGTCAAGTCAGTGACAAGTGAGAAGGGAACCCTGGGGCTCTGGATTGTCCAGGCTGGGGGGGCACAGGGTTTCAGGCTCCCTTTCAGTGTGCTGTGTGGCTCAGTGGGTTAGGATGCTGCTCTGGTAATCAGAAGGGTATTGCTTCACATCCCAGAGTTGGCAGAGTGATGTAACTGCATGCCCTCTAACCCTCATTGTTTCAGGGATCATTGGATCCTGTTTTCTCCAAATAATACATGTCGCTTTGGATAAAAGCACCGGCTAAATAGATTCAAGTTATTGTGGTGTGATTCGATAAGTATAAATCACTTTATGATACCTTTATGAAAGTTTGAGTGAAGGGTAAGCGTCCTATAGGACCAGAGATCACAGCCGTCACCTAATGGGAGTTCTGGACTAGAGGGGGCCAGAATATACTGATCTACTGAGGGAGAATCCCTCCTACCCAGGTCAGCAGAATGACCTGAGCAGGTCAAAGGTGACATTTTATCCGGAATCCCAGAACGTCTTGCCAGACATTCACCCAAAACTTACTGACCAATCAATGCCATGAAGGAGATTATATTTTAGTCCACTCTACGTAAAAATAAGACACACCCAGAACCTGATCTTGACCATGCTCTCAGCTTCAGTATTTTCTCTCCCCCCACACTCCCATCCCCAAACAAAACTCCCTTCTCCCACCCCTGTGTCACATGACTCTGTTTGCTGTCCAGCTCAGAACATGAGCTTGCTGGGTCACATTTATCCACTAATCCTAATTATATGTATATATTTCATTCGTTTTAAACTAATTATACCTATTATAATTACACAGTCTAGAAAAAAAACAAATATTTGGGACCAAAAAACTATAGAATGTGGAGGGTACAGATTATGTCCTATGGAACAAATGCATTTCAGCACGAGAGTGCAATTGAAAATAAATATTATGGTGTCTGTGCAGCCATTAAGCGACTGTCAGTCCGGAGATATCTGTCCAATGTCTGGGGAAGCCGGCCTCATTTGCATTCAAATGACACTTTGTTAGTGAAATCAGGCCTGGCGAGTCAGATCCCGGGAACCATTCAGCGCTGGGTCTGGTGGCACCACGACGCCGGAGGCCGCAGCCTTCATCCCGCTTGTGGAATGACTGGCCGTTACACGTGGAGAGGCAGGGATAAACCACACAGGACACGGGAACGCCCCTCTGCCAAACATCTGTCGAGCCCGCTAAGGAGAAAAAAGAAACGGCATTAGGAATCTGCGGGATTGTGCGTCTCCTGCTACGCTGGGATTCCCATCCAGAGCATGAGAAGCTGCAGCAGCAGCAACCCACAGGAACAGAGAAGAGGCAGGAGACAGCCTCAAGACTCAAGAAAACCATTTTCCTCGCTTTCATTAAATGTCTAAAACATTATACTGGTAAGAGGGAGTTTGTGTCCCCCTTTATGATTCATTCATATATGCACTGTGAATGTGATTCTAAACAAGGATCTGGCAATGGATTAAAGATGAGCCAAGCTAGAAGCACGACCAGGAACATGAAATCGAGGTACAGAAATGCCTTTTTTTATTAAACTGATGATGTTTGTCCCTTAGGCTCAGAAGTGACATGGGGACTATTACATAAACAGCTGAAAAGGTCACGGCTAAAACGTGCTATCGGCAGTCTGATCGCTAATAGGGTGTATGACAAGCGATCCTCATGCTTCTGGGTATTGAGACGTCTCCATTAGGAGGCTCTGTTGGTTTTAATTAAACCCTTCAGTCTCTGATTACAGGTAAGACTCATACACGCAACCTTTGTGCATCTCTTACCAAATGCTATGGCACCTTTCATGTTCTTAATTAAATGTCAGCTCCATGGAGGAAGATTTGGTGGGGGTAGGGGTGTGTGGGGGGTGTTTCACAGGATCTGAGAGTGGTGCACTGCTCCTGACCAACTTCGATACCTGCAGCGTTCGTCCAATTAGATGATGCCTTCATGGTGATGAACCCAGTGGGGATATGTCCACCCAAAAGGGACAATCTACTGTTTTCGTCTAATATCTGACACAAAGTCTGGCAATTCTGGCATAATTAACACAGGGAGGCCAACCTAATCATTAGCCAATGGCGTGTCACTCATTTGGTGAATGACAGGGGAGGGGGCACTTGCAGGGCTAATCAGCTTCCAAACAGGGGCAGCGTCTCTGTCGGCCCCGCCCCTGTATAGGGCCTCCTTCATACTGATGTTCTAATGGGGCACTGGGAGCTACACTGGTTCAAGACTGACCCATAAAAGTTCACCAGTCCCACAAGCAGGCACCCAGCTACTGAACATGTAACCATCTTTCGCAATAATTCGGATCAGTCTGCCCATTTAGGTACCGATCCCTCCACAAAGCCACGCATGGGGGACCATCAAGAAGTCTCCTCTCAGTTCATTTGTGCAGCTTCTCCGGAAGGTTTATACATCTCACGGAATCCAGCAGAACTTTGTCAGGTTCACCACCGTGACACACTCTTCATCCCCCAGGGAAAGTCTGCCGTTCTGTGCAATCGGAGTTTCTCATACTTAAAATGTGATAAAAATGCAGAAAAAATAACTCTGCGTGGTTTCCTGTGCCATCACAGTCACCGGGACGCAGCGTCCTTTGGGAGCGCGTCAAGTTCAGTAGAAGACATCTGAGTGGTTCATTCAGCTATTCATCCATGGTCCAATCAAATCACGTCATGGGGGGTGGAGCCTATTCCAGGCAGCATATAACACAAGGGCAAAGATACCCTGGATGGGGTGCCATTCTACCACAAGTCACACACACATACACACACACTATGGGCACCATAATGTCTGGAGGAACAGGACAAACACACAAACTCCACAAAGACAAACCCGATTAAAGTGCCTATTAATCCTAATTAAACATTCTCTGGAACAAAAGTGCGAGACAGTGGTAAAAAACTACAAGAAGTCAAGAAGCCTTTTGTGTCTACAGACAAAGGCAACAGAGCAGGTGGTGGTTTTGGGGAGATTTGCATGTAATAAAACAATAGGCTCACTACTGAATTCTGTTACCATCGGAGCTTTATGATTACGCTGTTATGAAACCGCTCACTTAAAAAAATCAACACAAGTAAGACCTCACATGGCTACACCAGAAGGACCCTATTTCTGCCAGAGGCATTTATTTCTCCAAAACGCAAAGAAGCGACTATGCATTTCAAACCAATCTGAACCAGTGTTGTAAAGGACATGGGCCGGCCACTGAGCTGCTGCAAAGTCACCGATTGGCCACTTATCTTAGAGGGGAGGACCCTGTATGTTATTCCTCTTGACAACTAGGGAACAAGAACCTACTACTTATAGCCATGAAAACTAAGAACCATACTTGTATTAAGATTAAGATATGATTAAGAACAAAGCAAATGGCATAAGGCACAATGAATGCTTGTTTTGTCAGTTTGTAGCCAATTTGTTTGGCTATTTTGCTTACAAACAGAAAAGGCTGAGTTAGTTATATTGCACTGGGGTTTGGGTTAACACAAGCACAACACATTACACTTCTGAAATTCTATAGATCTGAAGTTATGGTGCAAACTGATTTACAATAGTGTTCATAAATTGATTCTCAGCAATGTTCACCTCATATAGATGTGATCTTTTCTTTCATTGAGACCACAATGGCCTCTGACAGCATGTACTGGCAAACAAAAGCACTCCATGGCATTTTTCATCTAGCACAGCAGGCACTTACCACTATTCAAATCTTAGCCTTGTTTTGAAATGGTCACAGTAAACAAACTGCAATATTAGCCCGACTTATAAACTCTTTGACTGATTGGCAGCACAGAGAACAGCAGAGGCATGCTAATGTAAATAAAATGACGTCTTCGCCTTCCAGTGTGAATTTGTTAGGACTGTCTGCAATGGCATACTCAGACAGCAGGAGGCAATGTTTGTATTAACGTCTAATAAGAGTGTAAGTTGGCTTTTCATTTTGATTTAAGCACCAGTATTCACCATATTTGTTGAAGATGGTTGGAATGAGATAAATAAATAGAACTCATATATGTTACAATAGAACTACACATGCAGCCATGCGACTCACAAGAAAGTTACATTTCTAGTTCCCTAATTGCATCTCGTATCAGCAGACTGCCTCCAGTTTAGTCATTAAAAGCACATAATAAACCACTGGCGCACTGCAAATAGACTGCGCCGACAGCAGCAGAGCAGGCTCCCACGCACATCTTTATTTATTGAAAGGAATTGCTATGAAGTTAGCAAATAATCGATAGTACTGCTGAAGGAGCTGCTCTTCCCCTTTTTTGTTCCTGCAGGATGCAGATGCCTGTAATTCCAAAGCAAGCGGTGGCATCTGTAGATACTTTTTTCTCGCATCCCACTGAATGCAGAAGCGATTCTCCCACTGCCTGCCTGGCTCAGGTGAACAATCGGAGCGGCACGATAATGGCAGCGCGGTAAATAAGGGATTACCTGAGGACGGCGGTCCTCCTCTGCCGGGGTCCACAGGCTTGTGAACATGCGTGCGGGCAAAGAGGAACAGCAGTCGCTTCAGATTTTCATCCATACTGGAGCTATTCCTCGATTCACCAGATTCCACTGCGCGTGTGGAGATTTTGATTACCCCCCCGACCCCACAATTTCTAATTTCTCCCCATGTTAAATGCGGATAACAGAACCCACCCGTATTAATGGAACGGCATGCCACGTCTGCTTGGCTGAAATTAAATGTAACACATCAATAGCAGTCAAGAAGCCCAGTGGCAATGTTGTGATAATTAAAGTACCTAAAATCACGACCAGCTGCAAGTTCCAGGAGCTTCTGTTCGGTCCCTCTGAAGCCCTCGAGTTCCCGGGACACGGAGCCGAACGCACAGCGCGTGTCGCCAAGACGATGGCGCGACTCCGCACGCCAAAAGAACACCTCACGGCAAGCGGTGGAGATACAACGAGTCTGCCATAAAATCCTCTTGAAACTGGGCACTTTTCGCAATACTCGTGTCCACTAATTCACCCAAGTATGAAATTAACATGGCAAAAAAATGATAGATGCGACTTAAAAAGGTGCGATGGGACAGGCTAATAAGTTAATCTGAAAGAGGGTTGTGTGGCCTCCTGATTCTTCTCTGCTTCATTTTCTACCTAAATTATTCCATGACCAGTTTCCTGTCAACTGCATTTCAGGAAGGGATTGATGACACACTTGAGCTCAACCCTGTGGAAGACTTCCTTCGTCCTACAAAAAACAGAAAAGTAAAACACACAAAACGTTGAAAAGGTGGAAACTAAAGGAGATGATTGGCCAGTAGCTCCAAGTAGGTAGAGCCTAGTCTGACTGGGGCAAACGATGGGGCCTGCTCATCTGCACTGTGCCTACAGGCCAGCTCAGGCTTAACCTAGCCCCAGCCTAAAACCAGGCTAGCCAAACTAGCATCAAAGAACTCCCACCAGCCTGGAGCCTGTCAGCAAGCTGAATCTGAGAGCAGAAAGCCACTGGAAGGTCACTTTCAAATAAGACATCACCCTGAGTATCGTATGATGTCTGGGGACATACAGAATGCCAGTGCTTTGGGCTATACACCCAATAACTCCACTGCATGGAGCTTACCTCTGATGAACCAGCTTATACGAGAGGGTTAAACCACAGACAAGAGACTGATTGAATCTGTAAGTCAACCACGAAATACATCACAGTGTATTAAGCACAGAGTGAAACAAGAAGTCCTGTAAGATCAGTATTAATGAGTTAATTTTACATTATTTTTGTACTTATTTATTTTTCCCAGGCTGCTCTTGGATTTAATCAGAAATTGATTTGTTATGACAGAGAGCAATGGCTGGTGGATAAGGGCGAGGGGAGAGAAATAGTCCAAGATCTAAAGTAGGTCAGAGGGAGTAAAGGGAGAGGCAGCGGTGAGTAATGTCGCTGGACCTCACGAGGACCGGCACTGAGGCCCGAGTCTGTGCCGGGCCACTCGAATGGCGTGGCAAAAGGTGCACAAGCAGAGGCGAAAACACCGACCTGCTCCACCGGCTTCTCTGCGTCTCCTCTCTCCTACACTGCATGTGAAAATGCCTGAACGCGGCATTACATGGCAGAGACAGAGGGGTACGAGAAAGAGAGTTAAAAACAGAACCTGGAGTGGCTCCCCTTTCGGAGGAGTCACCCAGACGATGTGCTTGTTACCAAGCAACGCTTGTTAGTTTGGTTCCAGCGCACACAGAGAACTTCTTGGTATGAACAGTGGTGGAGAACAGACTTTGAGCTTGCTGTTCTTTCCCTGTAATCAGCCCTGCTGGGAAACCTGGCCAGACTACACTTTTCCATTATTAAAATCTAACTAAAATTTCACCCTGCATTCTTTTCCTCCCCGTGATCTAACCCTACTAAAACATCTAAGCCTGTTAAAATGTCACCCTGTATTCTTCTGTTGTCATTGTCTGCTTGGACGTCTAATCAGCCCAACACATTTATCAATATATCTGTTAAAAGTCTGCCCGTCACATACTCTCTGTGGAAAAGTTATGGTCGGTTTCAACACGCTGGAGCACAATCGCTGTCCTGCTGGCTTGTCTGCTACCTTCCTGGTGCAAGGTGAGATGCGTTGGGGACGAGCCTGACGTGCGGTGTAAGCAAACACACAGGTTAAGATTCAAAATGGCCGCCTTTCTCTAAATCAGTGTTTCCCCACCCGGTCCTCAGGGACTCCCAGATGGTCCATGTTTCCCCTCCCTCCCAGCTCCCTGTCAGACAGGCCACGATTTAGCTCCCGTCCAGCTCCCTACTGACGGGAGTGGGGGCGGGGGTCGATTTGAGAGACACTGCTCTAAAGAGAGATCTCCATACTGGGAAATAAACCAGAGAGGAAAAGACCCATGTTCCCGGCTCTTTAATTTGGAGGAGATAAAATATATTGCTTCTACATAGACATGACTATGGCTATTGCTAATTACAGTTTATTTATTTAGCAGAAGCTTTTAGAAGACATGTACCTTAAGAAAGCCGGGTCAGACAGTGCCTCCAGCAAGAGCAAGCTAATAGCCTTACTCAAGGGCACAAGGACAGAAAGATTCCATCAAGTCTGGGATTTGAACCAGCAATCACCTGGTCACACAGATTCACACACCAACCCCCAGGTGTATGTGTGTGAGATC
>JABFEB020000060.1:25788712-25798923 GCA_019775895.2 Stomatorhinus ivindoensis | reverse complement strand
CCCCCCCCCCCCCCCCCCCCCCCCCCCCCCCCCCCCCCCCCCCCCCCCCCCCCCCCCCCCGCCAACCAGGATCCTGATGTGTTTTGTGGTGTGGTGGGTACCGCAAAGTGCTGCTCCCCAATCAGACAGATATGTCTGTTTGTTTTGTGTGAAGTTGAAAAATCCGACTGATTTAATCATTTAGCTGTTTCGATTGTCCTAAAAAGGAGGTAATGAGTGGGATGACATCTTTGGAATCCCGCACTGTCCGTGTCCCTGTCTTCAGACTATTTAATGTTAATTTGATGACCTTAAGAAGCTTTTGGAGTTAGTGTTGCTTCCTGGAAATGTTCATTTTAGCTGTAACTTATTTAGATCCCTGAATTTTTGTTTTGGATGGTTGCTTGTTTTATGTAATGGAGTTTCCCTGTTTTGTCCTATGACAGTTTCCCATGCCATGAAGCAGCAGTGTCATTTCCTGCCGGATCCATCTAAAATCACCATCCAGTAGCCAGGTGCTACTCCTTTATAAGTTTATCTGTCTCTGTCTTTGTAATTGTTGATCAATCATCTCTGCAAAACTGATACCTTACAGATGTTCTGCAGTCTGCCCAGGAGAAAACACAGCAGACCACCTGCTCACCCAGGGGCCTTCTAGAGTGTTCTGAGGGCAGGGCCATAGCCCACATGTTGTCTACAGCCCCCAGATTATTTGAGCAAAGGCAGTAATGTAGTTCCTAAATACTCAACGTTAAAAATATAGACAAAAATACACTCACGATCTTCTCAAACAAAAATGTTATTGATCAAATTAATTATTATAATAAAGGTGTTTGTGTTCACGTTGAATCCATGTATGAAGACTTATTACAGAGCAAACTGATGTAAATAAAAAACATAATGCATTGTGGGAGAAATGCCACGTGGGCATATGCTTGGAAGAAAGAAGTCTATGAATTTCAAAAAACATCTGAAGATGTATTGCCCACAAACATTTCTGTCAATATTTTGATTTGCGTAATTCTAAATGCAACTGACCAATATGAGAAAATGGCTGCTTTACCCATTCCATCATTTCAACCCTGAAACGTAAAATTAAATCACTGCTCTCACTATTAGAATGAATGCATAAAAATTTATTTCAGTCACATACATACATGCAAAAACATATATGAATATTGACAGAAAAAGGTGTAGGCTTAAGTTTCAGCTTATTATACCTACCCTTTTTACATAACATTTCCTAATAGGTAGAGATACACCGATCCGATATTCTGATCAGTATTCGCACCCAATCAGACCTATTTGACAGATCGGGTATCAGCCATATGTGACCGAACAATTAAGTCCGATACTTATTTAGTTTTCGGCTGTTCTGCAAAGATAGCACTTGTTTCTTGTTAAATTTATTTGTAGATGTGCTTTTTGCAGCGTTCAAGCCGAACAGTAACACTGTCGCTCAGTATTTCTGCCTCTCAGTGTATAAGCGCGGTGACTTCCGCCTGCTGTGACGTCATGCGCATTTACGCTGCAGGAGGAGGAGCGTAAGGACGTCGCATAAGAGGCGGGTCGGCGGTCGGGAAGCATTTTACACTTTTAAGAGCACAGCGGTTTGTGAAAACGAAGTGGGCGGAACTGCGTGTTTCGCGAAATCGCTACAGCTTGTGATACGAGGGGCTGTGATCGCAGCGAAGTGTAAGTGATGCGGCTACCAGTGGGAGAGAAATTGTGGGGCATTTTCAGCATTTGCATCTTGCGTTTCCTCGTTTGTAAGATTTAAAAACTGAACTCCAAATGCCTCAAAAACTTTTAAGCCGAAATGTACGAACGAGTTGGAAAAAGTACGTTATGTATGTTTCTGTAGTAGCCTAATTAAAGATTTTTGGCGCACATGTTTTCATTTGTATGTACTACTTTAATTAATATTAAGCTATAACGTATATATAAGTTATTCATGTTTAAATATTTTTATTAGTAGAAACAACTAGCAGTCATAAAAATAAACAAAAATTAAACACACTTTCCCCACCCAACCACCCACCAGTACTATCAATGTTAAAAGCAGGTCCTCCCATCAATCAAGTCACGAATATACGTGCTGCAGTTGGCACCGTCCAGTGCGAAGTATTGCGCTCCAGATGAAAGCCATTACTAAGCATTCTTTTGTCTTCCGTGTTCCCTCACTCCCGTACCCGTTCAGTCTGCCTAGTGTGTCTGCCCTAATCTCTTCCTTTGCCTCCCCAGCCCAGATCCCGGCCCTGACCCGTTCTCCTTGCCTGATCCCGTTGTGTCTGTCGTTCCCCTCCTCTCGTGCCCCTGTCCTATGCCCTGCCCTCGGACTGACCACCCTGAATTCGACCTCTGCCCGGAACAACGACCTCTCTTCTCGCCTGATCCCTGAAAGACCTTCCGCCTCGCCTCTCCCTTCAGGGGAGCGGTCCCCTTCCGAAGAACCACAGCCTCCCAGCTCCTCGCCCCGCTCTAGCCCTCTCCCTTGTCTCCGGCCCCTGTCCAATAAAGACTGCTTCATCACCCGCATATCTGGGTCCTTACCGTTCTGTGCTTCTGACACTCAGGGTACAGTGATCATATTAATCACAAGTTTGTAGAAAGGAAATGAGATGGGAACAGATTTTTTCAAATAACAAAATCTTGTTTATTAGGGTATACCTGATTTTTTCCAGATGTACTGTACCCGTTAACTCTGGCAGCCATAATTTAAGAGTTGGAACTTGTTTTTTCTCCAAAACAAAATAAGGTTTTGGCAGAGATCAACCGATATGAAACAAACTGTGTAAGTCTCAAAAATTCTTTGGAAACTCCAAATATAATTAATATAGGACCAGGTTCAATTAGAATGTCTAATGTATCTGAAAAAACTTTTTGTTCCAGAAACTAATTTGGCACACATAACATAGGAATGAGACAGATTGGAATCTAAAAACTGGCATTTGTCACAAATGGCAACACTTCTGGAAATATTTTATTTTTTATTATTTTATTTATATTTAAGTAAATATATTGATTTATTTTATTTACACTTGGAATAATGAACATATGAAGCACTTTAAACTGAATGAGACAATGTCTTGCATTAATGGAACATCTGTGAACCAGTTCAAGACTTTGTCCCCAAATTTCACTGGGGATTTCTACTGCAAGTTTCTTCCCAGGAAGATTTTATGTTCTCCATAGATGGACTTTTCGCTTGTTCTAAACCCTTGTAAAACAAGGAAATGGTACTACCGTGTCTAAGACATGTTTCCAGAAATGTGCGCTGTGACATAATTAGAAATGTTAGACGTCACGAAGTTTCTTCTTTGAAGGTACCTAAAGAAGTGATTAGAAGGAATACTCTACACAGCTGCTGAAAGGAAGCACATTTTCCACTTACATATAAATCCCCTACGTTTTGTAATCCTACATTTTTCCAAAACTCAAATGCACTACCTAACATCGAAGAGCGAAAAGAGGGGTTAAGAGCAAAAACGTCATTTGGGTGAATTTGAAATTTGAGTCTTTAATTGTTTCCATATACAAACAGAATTATGAATAAGAGGGTTATGCTTACAAAGTGAACTAATTATACCTTCAGGTGATAATAGTATTGTATTAATTGAATATGGAAAACATTCCTCCTGTTCCAACACCAACCAGTTCTCTCCCACTGAAATAAAATCTATCCATGAGGTCAGGGCCCTAAGCTTTGCAGCCCAATAATAGTAAAGAAAAATAGGAAGGGCAAGTCCTCCCTGCGTTTTGGGTTTACATGGGTGTTGTTTAGAAATCCTATGGGCTTTATAGTTACAGACAAAGGGAACCAGAATAGAGTCCAGTTTTTAAAAAAAATATTTGTGCAAAAATACAGGAATAACGTATATATAAATAATTAAAGTAAATAGAGCTATTGTATCAGAATCTGTATTGGTACTGACAGTTGTGTATTGGAATCGGATCGGATCCGAAAAAATGTGGCTGGGCCCATTCCTAGTGATAGCTAACTCTTACTTGTGGGACCAAGGGTTGACCGAGGATTGGCTTCGAGGATCCAAATGGTCAGACTTGTCGAAAGTAACGTCAGCCTATGACTTGGCCCCACCATTCAGCAGGGAATGTAACTTATGACTGGCAAGATAAATTTGGGGCTATAGAAAAATATTTGGGGCTACAACCTAATAGTCCAGTCTCCCCAAATATCTTTTATGAAACCCTGTTCCTTACTATATGATCTTCAGGGCCAATTTAAAACAGCTAATGGGTCACAGGACCCAAATGCAACCTCGAAATATCCGGAAAGCATGCCTTAGGATTCGAAGCACATAAAGAAATCAAGCAATTACTTTACCTATCCACTAGATGGCAGCAACCATAAGAATAACAAAAAAAAAAATACCAAGCAGACATCGATTACTTCTTGTGGAGCTGCTCATGTTTTATGATTTATCTACTATATAGAAATCTGTAAGTAATATAATTTTATATTACTCAGTGCTTAAAAATAATATAAGTATAATTGCAGATAAGTGCCACGTGGCATTTCCGGTAGTGAGAAAAATGTTTGGTAGCCGGTACGGCGTAGTGTAAACGAGATTAGTTCAATATTTCAATTCAATGTTCAAAGCTCATAAGCAATAGTGTTCATTAATACTTATGGCTACATCCAAGTTATGTATAAAACAGCGTTCAGTAGTAGGGTTTTGGACCCTGGAAGGATGCGCGTGAATCAAAATTCCTAGGCTTATGAAAGCAATTTATGGCGATGATATGTATGGATGTGAAAAATGTTCACAAGTGTCCCAATGTGCCAAAAGCTGTAATAAAGGCAAGATGAGTGTCTTTGATAAGCAAAGACCAAAATGACTCATTTCAGTAACTCATGAGAACCAAAGCAGGCTGGGTGCCACGATTCAAGAAAATCGCTGAATTAAGCAGAGAAAAACTGCTCTGAAGTTAGCATATCACTGAGACATTAAAAGGACAACATTTTTCCTCAGATGGCGATCCTTAAGCTGCTGTGTGCAAATGGATCAGAAACCAACCAGGAACCTTTCTCATGGACGGAACGGAATAATAGACAGTGCGTTTCGAAAAAAGTGTGCAGCAGTAAATGGGGTAAAGTAGTAAATCTGTTGAAAAATAAGTTTACAATGTTTAAGAGAAATAAATTGTCTTCATTTTGTTATCACTTTTATTATTTTATACTATCGGAAGCTTGTTTTATACAATTGGGGACCTTATCAAACAGCCCTCTTACTACACCATCAGCGTGTCCTTATGTTTGACGGCATTCTTTCGTTCTTAGCACATTACCCAGTTGGACAAAAACTGCTATTATTTAGAAACTGCTGCGATGCCCGGGCCCAGCAGGAATCTGGCTCCCACCAGTAGAGGGCGATCAGCACCACACAGGCTATTGGTAAATGTGGTTTGCTCACTATCAGCTACAAGAAGTGCAGACTGAACATGGCTGGAGCCCGATAAATGCCTAGATGCCGGGTTGCAGTCTTATGCGTCGGGCGTGACACACACGCTTACAGATTCTCACGCTCATACAAGAAATCTTACGACACATCTATATTATTCCATCATAAGGCTAAAATTAGTTATATCACAAGGATTGGGATAGACTACAAACCCTATAGACTATTTACAAGGTTACAAAACCGCGACGTATATGTAAATGCATGCGTATGTGTGTGCAGACTTGTCTTCAAAAAATCCCACTCCAGCCAGCTGACTAAAACTGGCAACCTTCTGAATGCACGAGCAGATCTAAACATGTGAGCACTCTTTGTGCCTCCGCACATCGAAATAATAAAATGGAAATATGGATTATTTTCTGTTCTAAGCAGAAAATAGACCCACCACAGTGCAGTCAACCCCCATAAATATAACTGGCCTCTGATGTCCCCCCCAATCGAAATTTTCTGCAGAGAGCATTGGGCCAGTGGTGCAGGGGGGGGCAGGATCCCACTGTGGGAGGAAGCTGAGGAGAGACGGGAAAGGCCAAGTCAGTGGTGCATGTGCATATCCGGGGGCGACCACCCTGATGGGGCCGGCACATTCACACTCACGCATTTATATTCCTCCATTAATAACCTTCACCGCTCAAAGGAAAACTGCGTACGCCCTTGACTCCGGTTCCTCTTACCCATCACACCAGAATGATCAGAAGGAATCTACAAGGACCCATAAGGATTAGAACTAGGTTTTTAAAATAAGTCACCACATCGTGTGTTTTTTTGGAACACCAAATACCATTTATTAGGGCTTTACAAAGACTACAAAATTCTTCTGATGATTTAAATCGCTCTGTCTATTTACATCATATGTTACATACAAATGTACAAAATATAAAACATTTAAAGACAATGCTTCGGAGAAAAAAAAAATTGAAAAGAGCGATTTCCCAAGTAGTAGATGCCACGCACTGACGGAGATGGATTTTGAACACGTCGCTGGGGTGATGTACTCACCATGGCCTACACAGGTCTGCGTGGGCTTGGATTCTGTTAACCAAGCAGCAGGCTGCTTTTGTCAGTGGAGCTGGAACAGCTTGCAGTACATCTGTTCAAATTATGTTTGTTCATTTGTGGTTGATTAGTTATGCCTGACTGGCAAGTATCGGTTTGTTATTGGCAGTTTGGAACCCCAGGGTTGATCCAGCATCAGCTGCCTCAGCCTGACACTGGACATTGTGCGAGAGGCTTGCGCTGATCCTGGATCTGGCACTGTCCATGTGTATGTTGAATCTGGGCAGGGGCAGTGTGGAGCTCACAAGGCTTACGAGTTGCCTGCAGAAAGCAGGATTGTCCTGAGGTTTGGCACCAGTGACTGCATATGGAGTTGTAAACTGCAGTCGGGTCTCACCGGATAGGTGAGCGAAGCTCCCACTTTCCGCCATCAACTGCAGTAGGCCGCTGAAACCAAGAGGAATCGACCCCGTCCTGCCCTCTGCTGTGCCTCAACACAGTACGGAATGTAGAGTGGTGATCTAATAGGGTCCATCTGTATACTGGGTATTATGTCAGAGGAAAGTGTTGTTTTGAACATGAAAAATGACGTAGTTCTGCAGATATACTGGAAATGATGAGTAAGTTAAACATGCTTTAACGGCCCATGATGTCTGCAGGGAAAAGGTGAAACTGAAATCTACTTTAAGTAATACTTTTTTATTTTTGTTAATTTTTTTTTCCTCTGTGGAGCGTTATCCTATCTCTGTTGAGTAGAACTCTGCCTCTGGGTTATTATCCTGCGTCTGCAATGTCATTGAACTGTGTTTGGGCAATCGTACCTTGTATGCTTATTTAATTCTCTACCGAAGATGCTATATTCTGCGTGCTTTTACGAGTCATTGAATAATTTATTTGATTCATACACTGCTGCATAAGACGGATATATCATGCTCTCTTCCTTCAAATAAGGATTTAAGCAACTTCTCTTTTTATGTCACCAAAGTGGCACATGCTTTAATATGTGATGGCAGCTCCTGCAGAGAATGACCAACCGCTATGAGCAGCCACACCAGTAGGGGGCAGCATGCTGGACTGTGTCGACATTTCCTTCCTTGTCTTGCCGTCAGTCTGCTATCGTGTCTCCCCTTGCCAGCACAGGGATAAATATTCTCAGCTTAGCGTAAGGTTAACCGGGAGGGTGGGAAGCGTCTTTGAGTCCATGGTTCTAGAAATTTTTATTTACAGTCTTTCCCACACCGAG
This sequence comes from Stomatorhinus ivindoensis, assembly GCA_019775895.2. Lineage (NCBI taxonomy): Eukaryota > Metazoa > Chordata > Actinopteri > Osteoglossiformes > Mormyridae > Stomatorhinus > Stomatorhinus ivindoensis. Next base: position 25,791,228 of record JABFEB020000060.1, on the reverse strand, counting down.
AAACTGTGCAAAACCAGCCCGCTGCTTTTTTTTTTTGTTGAAGAAACAAGACAAAGTAGCTCTAAGCAGTTACTCTCTGCTCATCGGCACTCACCAGCCCTCGCTGGCGGCCATGTGTAAATAAAGTCTCCTCCCTCGCATCGCAGCCACTTAAAACCTGTTGCCTGGCCATGAAGGGCTCTGCCTGTTCCTATTCAAATAATGACAGATTTACTGAGGGAAAAAAACACACAAACTCAGCCCTTCCTTTGGGCACACAGTCTTTCCCAAGTGTTTTTCTAACCATATGTACTCTTTGAAGTAGGCTGTGGGAATAAACCCGACATAGCAGGATTAGGTGCACTTAGTTGCAGGTCGTCCATAGGAAAATAGGGCACTGCATGGGGACGCAGTCGCTTGCACCTGGCGATAACACGCTCCCTCCTGCCATTGAGGCCTTACCACAGTCACCTGACAATCTGACTGTTGAATTCGCCTTTCCTCTAACACGCTGGACACACTGCGCGTCCGTTTAAGGCAGAGAGAAAGCACCATGGTCGGATTTGCCGCCTTCTTAGGTTCCCCTTGAGTTCCCTTAATAATAACTATTTCTTTTTCGTCTTAAGTGAAGAGCAAATTCCCAAAACTCTCCCAGCCCACAAGATACATTTAAAAAAAAAATCTCTGTCCACATAGTGAGTTTTGGAAATGTAATGAAAGTTCTTTGTTGGATTACATGAGGACTGAGTGAGTTTTGGTTCCCGATACTGTAACAGATGATGAGGAAGCCAGACTTTAGCTTTACATTGGCGACCTCATCTGAAAAACAACAACAAAAAAATGCATGGAATGAGTTTTGGAAATTTGCTCTTAAATTACGTATTTTTTCTGGTTAGCAGCATTCGGTTGCTATAGTTCACGTAAAAGGAGGATGAGTAGCTATGCGAGTCTGACGCAGGCAAATCGAAGATGACAGCGGATCTAAAACTAGAGGAGAGAGGTGAACAGCACGACCCCACCCGAGGATCCTTCTCTTGCAGTGTCCAGTTTTTCGCAGTAGTCATCATCTGGTTCTCGCACCGGTGTTTTGTGCTTTATTTTTGTGTAGACCTCTAAGCGGGGGCGGCCATTTTGTAAACCAGAAATTGGCACCAGTCATAAGACCGGTATGGCGGGGGCTCTGTCGAGGTCTGAGTTTGGGCCGGAGAGGAGTCTCTCCATAGCACCTGAGTAAACGTAACGTAAAGTCGCCCAGCGCGACTGCCATTCAGGCGAGCATAATAAAACCATAGAACAAAATTGAAATTCCAGTTTAACTTGGACGCGATTATTTAGCACTGCAAGCGGGCCACATTGTGACACCCGGTCTCGCAAACCAGAGGCCGCATCCCAGCAGTGTCAGCACCAGAAAATATCTGACCAAAGCAGTGTTGACTGCTGGAGGGGGGGTAGCAACAATAAAAGTTGTTGATCGGGGGAGGGGTAGGTGGGTGTGGTAACAGTCATTGATTCGGGGGGTGGTTCTGGTTTGAGGGGGGCCACTTGTCTGAATGAGGGCACCAACCCCCCCCGCCCCCTCCCCGGCCCCCCTGAGGCGCCAACTCTGCGCCCCATGTGCACGATGACACATCACGACGAATCGGGACTCGTCTCTCCGTTATTGGCCGGATCCTGACACACCAGTGGGCTCCGGCGCAGCTCTGTCTCAGGGCCCTGGCTGCCACACGCCGTCCCCAGTGAGAGCTGGTGAGGGGGATCCTTCTACAGTGTGGATTCCAGCGAGGAGTCCAGCGGCTTGTCGCGGTGATTGGAGTCGTCGCTGTCGCAGCCCTGGCCACTGGAGTAGCTGGCAGCCTCCTGCAGTCTCATCAGCATGTTCATCTGTGGTGGGATTGAGCGCAGCGGCTTACCACTGGGGGGCGGCGTGGGGCTGTCACCCACCGGGATGTCGGAATGTGTCTCGCCATGGTCTTACCAGCGGGTCACCCTCGGATTCGCCGTGAGACGCCTGCTTGAGAAGGCCCTCTTTGGCGCTGAAGGTGTCATAGCCCACGTCCTCAGGCCTCAGCTGGAGCAGGCCCTGCCAATCATGCTGCAGGGAGGCGGAGCTCCAAGGGTAGGTGTCCATCACCCACTTGGAAGGATCCTCCCACGCAGCCCGCTTGCCATACAGCTAAGCAGACAAGATGCACATGACAAAGGGGATGAGCTCATACAGTGCCGGCCCTTCTCATAGCGGCATAAGACCCTCCCATCAAACGTTGCCGCACTCACCTGGAGCCCTTCCCTCACAGCTTCTAAAAGGTACGGCACCAGCGAGTAATTCCACAGGTCAGTGAACCAAACTCTGGCGCCGTCAGCATCCATGGGGCAGGACAGGAAAAGCCTGGGACCTATGAGGGAGACGGGACCTTCCAGAATTATCTATGGTTGCTACTTTCAATCTGAAATAATATGTGATCTCACCCCCACCTGATGATAATATTTCCCAGTTTGGGGGGGGGGGCAGTCATATAGGACAGTCCACCAAAAACATG
>JABFEB020000060.1:25774724-25788612 GCA_019775895.2 Stomatorhinus ivindoensis | reverse complement strand
TCCCCGTCCCCGTGCCCCGGCACATGTGAGGTGGGAGGCTTGATGCACACCGATGGTGACGTCAGAGGAGCTGTGGGCCTCCAGGAAGCTGTTGAGATGCTGCCAGGTCTTGGGGAGCCAGTCGACGATCTTGATGAGGTCGTTGCTACGCACACTCTTGGCGATCTCCGTCTCGATCAGCTTCCTCCGTAAGAAGCGGCCCAGGAAGCCCTTCACTGGCTCCGTGTGATTGGTGCAGAGAACCCACCTGCAAGGGCCAATCGGTGATGAGCAGCCACCATTACAATTAATAGTGGGACCTTTTAGTTGGGTGACCTTTCAGTTGGGTAAGAAAATTAATATTTTAGCAACTCTCAATATTTTATTATGCCTAAAGAAGGACAATGCATTTCGCATTTTAAACAATGCACCACAGCAGTAGCTGCCTTCCCAGAATTCCACAGGACTGAGTTTTCCATCTATGTCAAATATCATTGTTTCAAATGGAAATGCGAAAAAATTATACATGTGACCCAGGATGGACAGTTTCAGACCTTTCCTCATTTTTTATTTTATTCCAGTGCTCAACCTCTTTTCAAATGATGATGTTTTATTAATGCAATTATTTTTACAGCTTATTCTTGCTGCAGTGAGACCAGAGTGCCCAGCTAGTCCCTCTGCAATTAACCATGTGGTTAATTGTTGTCACATCTAATCAATGCATTTAATACTGTCTCAGAGTACGTTAAACGAGACACTCGTTATTTTGTTTTATTGTGTTAGAGCTTCTCAGAGTAAACAGGATCCCACACACAATGATTTTGTTGAGGACTCTTAGTCTTATCGTTCACACAGAAAAGCCAACCATTACTTTGCATTATCACAGCTATTTGAAATCAATCAAATGCGTTACTTTAGGCAGCTAGCCAGGCGAATGAATGTTCTCACTGCATACAATCTCACTAAACAGCTTTTAATGGCTGCTATAGTGCCAAAACAGATTGAGGTAAATATAAAGTGCTTCAAATGGATGCATGCCAGACTCATAGGACTTCAGGGATACACATACCCCCTGTTCCAAATTATTACGCAAATGATATTTTTCTCATTTATCTAAATAATTGATGCAAACAACAGTCAGAATAATTCTCATGTTATCAACTATTAAGAGTGCAATTCAAATTTCATTGAACAAATCTCCTAATGATAACAGTATTTTTTATATAAAAAACTTACAATGAACTGTTCCAAATTATTATGCACAGTAAGCTTCAAAACACTTTATAATTTGTAAAGAACTGAAAATTGTTGTTTGTTTTTGTTTGCAGCATATGTACTGAAATCAAAAGCTATTTAAATCAAACTTCTACAACATTTTAACTTCTTAAACGTTTCAACAGGTCACCCCTTATTTGATAGCAGCTTCACAAGTCTTGCATCAATTGAACTTATGCGTATTTAGACAGTTTCTGCTTGAATTTGTTTGCAAGATGTCAGAATAGCCTTCAGAGCTGCTGTTTGGATGTAACCTGCCTCCCACCCTCATAGATCTTTTGCTTGAGGAGGCTCCAAAGGTTCTCAATTGGATTGAGGTCAGGGGAGGATGGAGGCCACACACAGTGCCATCCATGAGTTTATTTGAAAACCAAAAAAATCACATTTTTGTGACACTTAAATAGAATTTGCATAATAATTTGAAACAGGGTGTACATAGATGCAAAACCCACTGAAAAGGTGCAACGTAAAACTTTTACTAGATTGCTAATGGGCCATGTGGTGTACCTGAAATTGTGGTGGAGCTCCAGATTGGGTGAGGAGGACACGCCTTGGTTCATGGTCCCGATGACATAGGGGCTGACATCACCAGAGGAGACACAGTTAAATACAGAGCCAAGGAATTTCAGATAAGAGCCAAACCATTTGTACAGAAGAGACAAGAGATTAAAGCTCATGGACCAGCGATTACATGTGATATTGTAAGTGACTGACGAGCTTCTGGGAATCAGTGTTATTACTGTTTTATGTCAATGTCTAGACGAGACGTTTTGTTGAAATATGTGCCCAACTTGAGTAGAAATCAAGAAGGCGCTCAAGTCGGAGTTCTAGTCTGAATGATGGAAAATTATGCATTATAAAACTGGGCATCTAATTATGGGACACAATCAGCCAAAAGCCCAGTGACCAGCGCAGTGACCCCTGCTGGAGTCAGAGGGCATCACGCTCACCATCTGTGGTACTTGCAGTTGAGGAAGCCGTTGAAGATATCACCTAAGGAGCTGATGTGGTGCAGATTGTCCAGGATGACCACCATGGGGATCTCCAAGTCGCTGTCCTCTGAGTTGCACCGCTCTGCTAGCGTTGACAGGTAATGCCGCAGCTCCTGTGCAAGGAAGCATACCGCATGAACGCAACCTGTTGCAGTTTGAGGGCCGAGCGTAGCCCAGTGAAGTACTCACACCTCAGTGAGTGGCGTATGCAGGACAAGCAGTACAACTAGTATCACTGCTATATATCAATCATTCAAGATACTTCCTAAAGATATGGTACTGATACTCATAGATAAGTATTTTGGAGGCTACAGGGCATTACTTAAGGCTCTATATTTATTGAGTTTGATTTCTATCCTCAACAAAATGGTCACATCTCCACTGGGGACTTAAGCAAGTCTCTTAACTCTCCTGACATGATCCAAGGGTTCTGGATAAATGGCTGCATCTGTGCTCAGACCCCAAGCTTCACTCTCACCCGTAGATATGTGTGTATGTCTCAAAGCAGAGGAAGATGCGATATGGGAAAGGCAGCATTCCAGTGTACCTAAACTCATACTTGTGTGAATTCCAGATGAAGCCTCATTTCATTTTATTCATAAATAGTATTGATTTAAACAATTCTAAAATTCAGCATGGTGAACTCATGGTGTAAAGTGTCTAGGAGTGTCCATCTCTACCTCACATGACTTATGGTCCACGTTGAAGCTGGCCATGTTGGTCTCTGTGACCTCTCGGCCCGACTTGGCCACGATGAACTCTGCCAGCTTGCTGGCCAGGAAAGACTTGCCGGTTCCACTGGGCCCAGACAGGATGATGCGCCGGTGCTCCACCAGGAGGTTCAGGTACCGCTGGATGACAGTCTTGGGGATCAGTGTGTCGAAAGCCAGCCCATCAATGCTGTTCTCTTTCACACCTGAGTGGAGAACATGAGAGGTCATTCTCATTTGAAGTTAAAACTGAATCTTTCCCATTAAGAAGAAGGACCACAGTCTAGATGACAGTTCATGAACAATACAACAATACAGACACTCCTCTACTTATGAATGGGATACGTACCGAATGGCCGTTCATAACGTGAAATGTTTGTAAGTCGTTATTCAACATCATTTTAAGGGTATATGCAAGTACAAAGAACTAGGATGCTGGGAGTACGCACGCTACGCTGAAAACGTCCAGAAAAAAATTGATGTAGCGGATAGGAAACGGGAGCCCAATGAACACAATATGAACTTACAGTCCTCTTTGTTCGTAAGTTAAAAGATTGCAAATAGAGGAGTGTCTGTACATTGCTCTGTACGGCTTTTGCACGTAAGCATGTTCCAGTTTTTTGTATTTATGACATGTCACTTAACAAACAGTACAACAATAAAACCGGTAATTTTTACAAATCTGTGCAGCTTGACCCTTAACAGAAAACATTGCTTTTAATTTCTATGGTGATGTCATACAATTAAGGACTATGATTAGTTTAAAAAATAGAATGCAGGTCCCTCCCTTATTTGACCCAGGGACACGTCAAACTCAGGGAAATTGGGATGTGCTATGAAACACAAACCTGACAATAAAACCGAGGAAATAGTTTTTCTGTGAGCTTATATATCTTGTGACAAAGCAACAGACACCCTGAGAGAAAGGAAGTCAACTCAGGTCAACCGCAGCCATAGAGAACAAGTTCTGGCTCTACCTTTGAGGCTGACGGTGATGGTACTGCTGTCGCCCACCAGGCAACCACAGGGCAGCTTCTCGGGCACCTCGGAGCCGTGGGCTCGCACCACGTCACCCAGCCGATAGGACATGATGCTATCTGAGTTCAGGCCCAGGCTGGTCAGGGGGTCCACGCGGAACATGTACTCCTGTTGGACACACAGTCCACTGTCTGGTCTTCCATTTGCTGACAGAATTCCCAAGCCCATTCTAACACCAAGCATGTCTGTTTGGGTGTGTAAGGAACTGCATTTTCAATAGGATGCACACGGCACCATGCCTCAGACAATGTCAGGTTTGCTGCTTGAGGAGGAAAATGATAAATGGTTTGGGGACCTACAGTGTGAAATAGCCCCACATATATGGACAGGCATGATGAATGACCCTCACCTTGAACAAGCGATGCACAACCCCATCCAACACGTCCCACTTGGTCTGCCCGCCAACTCCGATGGATCCGATGAGGTATTCCTGGCACTTAAAACCCTGGGACGAGTCACAAATGATTATAGTACCTGTTCATATATTCTCACTGTTATACCTCATGCAAGATACCTGATAAACTCAAGAAGACAGTGATGAACCAGATATACGAGAAGCTTTAGCCTGGTCACCTTGGTCCGACTGGAGCTGTTGTTGATGGTCACCATGATTCTGAAGCTGCGGCCCTCTTTGCGTAAGTTGCCTTCGTAGCCATCATCCAGGAGAATGTCTGTCATAGACAGGATATGATGTCATGGAAACTCTTGGGACCCAAAGCTGTGACTCTGGTCACAAAACCACCTGGTACAGCATGATAATTGCTAACACTAATGCATAAATCATTCTAGCCACACTAATACACCAGGCTTTCTATTACAATGTTACATCATTGCTTCTGTAATTAGCACTATTTGATAATAGTTATAATATGTATTGAATTATAATGACTTAGTCAAGACACACATTGTAGACGGTACTGTTGTCAAGTTTTCTACTAATAAACCGTGTCTTTGGGATGCTGGACAGAACCTTTCATGCAGCAGAGAGCTGAGCCCTAGGGACTTACCGGTCATGATGGTGTCGGTGACATTGAGGTTGTTGAATGAAAGCCCAAGTGACTGGCGTGAGGAAGACGAGGAAGTGCTGGAGGTCTCAGAGGGGGGGCGCACCGCTTTGGCAGGAGTGGACGAGGGGGTGCTGTTTCCCGTGGACTTCAGCCGGTCATTCTCTGCCTTCAGGAGCTCGATCTCGTTCTGGAGATGGGGGGCATGGCGATTTCTAATGTAATCCTCTACATGTCAGAGGCAGGCACCAGAACATTCCGGTCTTAAACAACCACCATTTTAGCTTAAAAGGTTCTTTCATCTTCTGAGACACCCTTTATACCAAGGACGTAAAGTCTGAACGGGCTATATGGGGCTTTTGAAGGTGAGTGAAGGCTCCTGTTGTTTTAAATTTGAGCTTTTCAGGATTTACTCAGATTTTCTGTCAGTTTCATTTGTTGCTCCTTAATAGAACCAGCTAACCACACGTTAGTATCGTCCTGGTTCTTCTGCTGACATGAATGTGGGTCTGGTTCTACTCTAGGTTCTCTCATATACTCATAATCAGCTTCACGATTATGGCTGGATTATATATTTACCCCAGATGCCACTGTCAATATAACAAATACCCCACACCCATCAATAAATACCAACAGCCACAAAAAAGATGCTTTCTCCAGCAGGTTGACATGTGTAACATACTTGGTACCTGTTAAATTATGGTTCTTTTTAATTTATGTCAAAGCATCCAGGACTACAATTACACTTCTATTCTACTCTACAGCACCATCTCTGGCTGAAACTCAAGCTCTTGCCTTATCCTGAAGGTATGAGAACAGCACACTCCATAATTTTACATTAAAAACTAAATTAATCACTTGGAGAATAAGAACACCAGGCTGTGTCTGAGGAACTTCTCTGATGAAAATAGCATCATTGAGCTCTATTTCTGGCTCTTAGTTTTACAATACGTGGGAAGTGAAATACAGATACTGTGTATGTCACTCTATTCAAGATCACAATAAATAATGTTTACTGGGAGGTACTGAATACCTACAATTAAACAACAGATGAACATGAGACGATGGAAAGGTACAGGGAGCTGTGTGTTATTGCTTTTTAAGAAGTAATTTCCCCAGGCAGAATTTCTAGGGAGCTTGGTATTAAATGGAATTACGGTATGTGCAAGAGAGTATGGAGTTTGGATTCTGGGAGTATTTTCAGTCTAACATGTGCATCAGGCACAAGAAGCAGAGGTAGGAAGGAAACAGTTCATTAAAAATAGGATACTTCAGTAGCAAGGATCTGGAATCAAGCTGAGGTCTGACTCAGTTCTAAATGTAAAAGAGTCGATGTATTTGCTGTAACCCTAACTCCACACGGGACGCTGACATGTACGGTAATGCTTATCCCCTGTTCCGTGTGGGCTGTGTGTCGTGCACCTGCATGCGGTTCATGGCCTCGCGGATCTGGTCCAGGTGGTGGGCGGAGCTTAGTGCCTCCAGCCGGATGTCGGTCAGTTTGAGCTCCTTCTCCCGTAGCTCGTTCTTCAGCTGCATGATGATCTCGGCCTCGGCCTCCGTGCAATCGCATAGCCTGTGAGAGTGCACAGTTCCACCAAGCCACAAGGGGGCGAACAAGCATAATACATATCTTAGGGCCCATCTCAAACTGTATACTTACACAGTACATACTGAATTTCGTTAGAAGCCTACTAGGACATGCATGTATCAGAAAAAGCTAAAAACTGTTAAAAACGATAAACAAAGAAAAAATATTAATTTGAATCATCTTATATAACAGTATTGTTTTCTACTTAAATACAGAGATGACACTTCCTCCGTCATCTTGACGAAAATTCTGCGTAAGTGATCATCTTCACCACTCTGTTGGTGTTGTGGGTAGTGTAGTGTCCACCATTTATAGACGTTTTGCATGCTGTGCATGTGTGCGAATGCATGTATTGGGCTCTACATTTGCAGTTAAACCTCCACATTACGAGTGAAGAAACAGGACTCACTCGAGGGCAGAGGGGGAGGACTTGAGCGGGCTGCCGCCGGTCTCCTCAGAGGCGTCGAGCAGCTTCGGCGAGGAGGTCAGGGGTGAGTCCGCCTGGTCGTCCGCATCAGACTGGGGCGACGGCGGCTTGGCCGATTTCTTCTTGCTGAAGGCTTGCTTGAAGGAGCTGCGTAGCTGCAAGGGAAATGCGTGACAATAGCCATCACATACTTCATTATTCAGCTGGCAAACTCCAATGTTCAACCACTAATCGAGGACTTGAAACTGTAAGAATGAGGACTAGAGAACAATCAAGGTTCCTTTCACCTGTTTATATTTTGTCTGTGGCCATTTTTTGACAAAAGAAAACAGTTGTTGTGCTGAATGTTGCTGAGCGTAGTTCCGATCCCTTACAGTAGGGGGCAGCTGAGACTGCTCCCTCAGCCAGCCTTGTGTTTTCCTTGCTCTCTCCCCCCGCCCCCCCTCCAGGCCCAGGCAACCCACCCAGCTCTTCTTCTTCTTCTTCTTGGCTTCAACATCCACGGTGCTGCCCATACTGGCATGGCTATTGGCGCTGGTGGCACTGTTGATGCTGGACATGCTGTCTGAGGAGCGCTGTCGGCGAACCTGCAGATCTGGGGCCAGAAGCCAGTTGTGAGCACCCCCTATTGTTTCAAGGGGAACTACACTATTAAGACCACTAACTGCACACTGGATGCCATCAGAATATGCAGTGAGAGACCCAGGATTGATGACTGGTCTTCAGAAACCACTCATGATGCAAACAGGTCACCTGCTTAGTAGTAGGCTGCCATCTCTGAACACGGTACCTTGGTGTGGGTGGTCGGGCCCATTGAGTGCCACCTGGATGGCCGTCTGTGCATCTGAGTTCTGGGTCTTCAGTGCCTCGATGGTCTCCCTGAGCTCAGCCAGCTCGGACTCCTGAGGAAAGAGGCGGCCAATCACATCTCTCTGTTGAAGCTCTGTCGAGTTAAGAGGAGCCAACTGAGACGACTGGATCCTTTAATTCCAGGATGTTTCACAGCTTTCAGACACTTAACTCAAGTGTAACACAAATATAACACCAATGTCATTTTTCAGACTGAATCTTTAACACCTGACAGCTACTTCAAAACAGGAAGTGAAGATGGCATCTCTTCCTGCAGCATTGCTCTCTATTCTCCATGAAAGTGGCCATTTCCACTCCCGTCTGCCACGTTACCCTGTGAATGAATTAGTGACGGGGATTCAGAGAAGCAGTCGGAGTTGTGAGAGACGCCCCGAGTCAACACCCGGGCATGACAGACGCTTCGGCGAAGACGCCCCGCTGGAATCTCCTCCGTTTAATTCAGTAGGGATTACAGCTGACAACTCTTGTCAGCTTTACAGAGGGGATTTGTGAAAGCAGGCCGGAGCTCGTTTTAAGAGCCGCTTAAACACATGCAGCCCCCATGATCACTGATTGAGAGTCCATCCGTTAAAGCCTCCAGAACCCAAAACCTGCCATTTGCATCCGACTGCCGCAATAACAGTTGATGCTGGTGCACATTCCACTTCATGTGGGATTATACATTTCACATTCCTCACTCATTTTCGAGGAAGCTCGAGAATCAGAGCTTAATAAAACGGGGAACCGAAACTCCCAAGCTTAAACAGAAGGGCGACAGGACCCATGGGGGAATGCAGAGGCTTCGGGGAAACGCACCTTTTGCTCAGCGGTCATGGTGAGGCTCTGCAGACGGCCGGTCATGTTGCCGAGGCTCTTCTCGAAGGCGGCCACCAGGTGAGCCTAATGGATGCGGGGAGGCTCTGTCAGTCAGCACAGAGACGGGTCGACACTCCGGTTCTGGCACCTTCCGCCACCCACTAACCCACTTCTCATGCTGATTGTCAACAAGCATGTTTATAGAATGAGCTGATTTCCCAGCAAAGTACCCCGGGATAGCAAATATAAAACTGATCTGGAGGACAGTTTCAGGTCCAGTTATTCAACATATTTCTTTCATGATTATAAGCTAGATCTTGCTAACAAAATTTTTAATAATTAGCAACTAAAGCAACAACAAGTACAATTCTTTGATTTTGTTTTTAAAAAATGAAACAGATATTATGTAGCTATGCTAAACCACATCAAAGTTTGAAAATGAAAGTGAATATTTCTGACATGCACAGAGATCTGTGAAAATGAAAGTGAAAATGAAAAATGAAAGTGAATATTTCTGACATGTACGGAGATCTGTGGCATCTGAGCAACATGCAGCATCATCTGGACCTCACTGCCTGCATTTCTGTAGAAACTGGTGTCTGGCCCCCGGGTTAAGCGAAGCTGAATCCCTCTACAGCAGCTACACACATCAGCCACCAGTTTACGGCACAGGGCCCAGAGACAAAAGGGAAATGAGCGAACGTGCTAATGGCCCTGTAAGCCACAGATTTGCATTTCTCTAGTTCAAATAAACCCGCTCTGGGCTTTGTAGTCAGTCACTGTTTACGGCTCTGCAGGCTGTACACTTCTAACACTGATGCAGACAGGCTTTCTGGGACAAATAGAAAGGGGGACAAAAAATATGCGTTTTACAAAAGTAAAATTTTCTTTGTTGCTCTGAGCTATTCAGGAACACTTTACTTGATGGGGCACAAATATAGTATTATACTATTACTTATGTACTAATTAAGCACAAGCTAAGTCTTAATTAAATACTGATCTCATGTTAATTCACCATCTATTAATGATGACATGTTTTATCTCAAGCAGTATTTGAGACCGTATCTGTTAATTCTGTAAATCTCTGTGAACCACTGAAGGAATAAGTCATGAAAAACACAAGATTAATACTGATCTCATGTTTCTTCATCGTTAATGAATCATGACGCAGCTTTTATCTCAAGTAGCAACGATAGTTGTTCATAATTTGTACTTCAGTCGTAACTGAGTTATTACTAAGTATTCCTGCGCCGTCGAGGAAAGTGTTACCATCTATTCTGCTAATATTGGTTGCTAATGATACACATGCAATGTTACACATGGTGTGTTTATTAGCGTTTGCCTTATAGCAGATGGCCACCAGTCAAGGAGTTAGAGCTTAAGTATGGCTGGGCCAGAGAGCAAGCCATGCTAACCAGAACCATAACCATAACAAGAACCAGAATCATAAACAGAACCAGAACCAGAACTGTAACTGTTACCATTTAAACCACGTATTTCAGCTAGCATCGATCCACTGACCACTAAACCTGAGAAGATGGGTTAGTGGGAGAGGCAGGAGAATGGGTGGATGTACTGTAGCAGAGAAGAAAGCTAAAGAAGAGGATGATGGAGAAGAAGGGACCAGCTGGCAGTGGGGAGGGGGTTTGGGGTGGTGGTTTATCCCTCCACAGTAAGAACTGATGTCTAATTCTGTCATTCAGAAAACACTGCTAATACTGACCCGCTTGCTGCTGGTTTTGTATTGGCTTGACCACCTGCTGATTCTAAGCCTTTAACTGGAAATAAATTAGCAGATAATTCATGGGCAGAGACGACACACCTGCCAGTACACGGGCATGTCTCCCCGTTAAAAGCAAACCATTTTTATTTAAATCAATAACACCTCATAAGCAAGACCTTGAAGTTTAAATGCCAGCCAGCTCATTTAGCCTTCAAACTGCCCACCCTGCAGATCGGCGGACCATAAAATATCTGTGTGAGGTATAACTATGGTGAGCCAATCAGCTGCTTAGTATTCAAGAGGACCACTACGCGTCCCCTTAGCCAAAAGAGTATTTGCATCAGATGTGCTCTAAATATTAATGTCGCCTTCAAACAGCTAGTGCAGAGCATGTTTAGACTAAACAGTTCTCAGGGATAAATCAGTCCAGGTCTAAGCCAGAGGATGAGCTTTATATTTTGTGTTACAGTGATAATATGAAGCTGTCAGACCCTGCACCAGTATGAATAATCAGCCTACTTTCTAGTACTGCCGTATCATAACTGTTACTGCAGTTCCACCTCATGTACCTTAGTGAAGGCATGTCATAATAATTTTTACTCATAACCAGGGGTGTTTTGGGGATTTTTTATGGTGGGAGGCTTAAAGGAGGGCATAATTCATATAGAAAGGCCACCATCAATGGCCAATGTTATGAATTAGAGAGTGATAGGGGAGGGGGCACTCTGGAGGTCAATCAGCTTTCAGCGGGGGCTGGGTCCCCACCCCCAGATACACTACTCCTCATAATGCATGTAACGTTCCTCAGGAGAGAGCATTGCATGGTAGACATCCCCAAACAACTGCTCTCAAACTTTTTTGCACCATTAAAGAAAGTCAGTTGCATTCAGATTTCTCTTTTGTCTGTAGGTTGGAAACGCACCGTGAGCGTCCCTCCTTGCAAAGTAAATGTCTTCATTAAAGTGTTAAAGTCTTCACTTTATAAACAAAGCAAAGCTCCTTATCACTGCTAAACAGCCGCACACAATCCCAGCACCCTGTGCACCGCTGCATTACTCACTCAATCACGGGGGGACGGGGAAGGCGGGGCACGGTCATAGCGAAGAGGAGGGGGGCAGCTTAGCCCCCACATTTTAGACTCGGCTACCCTGAACGTGTGTGGAGGCGTTTAGCAATCCATAGGGCATTTCCTTTCAAATCAAACTGCTTGAATCCCTGCTGTTATAGGACAGAGGAGCCAATCAAAGAAGCCTCTCCCATCATTTAGGCTTTCAGTGAAATGCTGCATCAGCAGCTGTGATCCGACTGTCATTATACATGTCCACCTTAGCCGATAACAGGTCATGTTCCTTAAAGGGCCGGTGCAGGAATATCCGCAGTACAGGAGTGATGCATTAGGAAGCTAATGGAGTCCACACCGATCCCTGACTCACGTTGGATGACAGCTGGGAGGTCAGCTTGGCGACCTTCTCCTGTGAGGCGTCCAGCTCTCGGCGAAGCTTCCTGATTTGCTGTCGGCACAGGAATTTTTGTTATTACATCGTTGAACCCAGTGAGACAGATTAAAAGACCAAAAATAAAAGGAAAATTCAATCATTTTTATCCATCCTGCCCAAAAGCATATGTTATTTCCTTAAATAACATACCAGTAATATACCATAATAATATACAAGTGGCTTGGTGCATTGTCCTTCATACCTGACTAGTATCGTTACCTCACACCTCCTGGGTTTTGGGGTCAAATCTTGCCTCTGCTCTCTCTTTCTAGAGTTTGTGTGAGACATACAGTAGAACTGGAGTCTGGATTTCCTGTAGTGTGTGAAGGTGATGATGCACAGGGCAGTTTTTGAACAATGTTGTCAGGCAGTTGCCAACCAGATGAGACAAACTCATCTTGATCTCGATGATTGCAAAAAGTTGCTCTTTGCTGCAAAAAGTTTCCATACAGCAATCCACCCATTTTCTGAAAATATTTATCCTGTTCAGGGTTGTGGGAGGTCTGGAGCCTATCCTGGAAGCTACAGGTACAAGGCAAGGAACAACCCAGGACGGTGGGCCAACCCATTGCAGGGCACACTCACACACCATTCACACCTATGGACAATTTGGCATCTCCTATCCACCTCAGAGTGTTTTTGGACTGCGGAGGGAAACAGTAGCAGCCAGAAGACACCCCAAGACAACACGGGGAGAACATGCAAACTCCTCACACATGGAACCAAGGTGGACCCAAGGTCCCAGAGGCATGAGATAACAGGAAAGTGCCCAGCAACACTGCTCAAAACAACTCTACTCAAAACAACACTGCTCAAAACAACACTACTCAAAACACTGAGATGCGTATCATCACCCCAAGTAAAAACAACACAACACTGCTCAAAACATTGTGATGCGTATCATCACCCCAAGTAAAAACAATACTACTCTGCACAAAACAACTGCTCAAAACAATACTACTCAAAACATTGTGATGCGTATCATCACCCCAAGTAAAAACAACACTACTTTTCACAAAACAACACTACTTAAAACAACACTACTCAAAACATTGTGATGTGAATCATTGCACAAAACAACACTACTCAAAACAACACTACTCAAAACATTGTGATGCGTATCATCACCCCAAGTAAAAACAACACTACTCTGCACAAAACAATTGCTCAAAACAACACTACTCAAAACATCGTGATGCGTATCATCACCCCAAGTAAAAACAATACTACTCTGCACAAAACAACACTACTCAAAACAACACTACTCAAAACAACACTGCTCAAAACAACACGGCACAAAACAACACTGCTCAAAACAACACTGCACAAAACAACACTGCTCAAAACAACACGGCACAAAACAACACTGCTCAAAACAACACTGCACAAAAAAATCACTGCTCAAAACAACACTGCTCAAAACAACACCGCACAAAACAACACTGCTCAAAACAACACAACACAAAACAACACTGCTCAAAACAACACTACTCAAAACATTGTGATGCGTATCATCACCCCAAGTAAAAACAAAACAACACTACTCAAAACAACACTGCCGAAAACAACACTGCACAAAACAACACTACCGAAAACAACACTGCTCAAAACAACACTGCACAAAACAACACTACCGAAAACAACACTGCTCAAAACAGCACTGCTCAAAACAACACTACTCAAAACATTGTGATGCGTATCATCACCACAAGCAAAAACAACACTACTCTGCACAAAACAACTGCTCAAAACAACACTACACAAAGAATTGTGATGCGTATCATCACCCCAAGTAAAAACAAAACAACACTGCACAAAACAACACTACCGAAAACAACACTGCTCAAAACAACACTGCCAAAAACAACACTGCACAAAACAACACCACTCAAAACATTGTGATGCATATCATCACCCCAAGTAAAAACAACACTACTTTGCACAAAACAACACTACTCAAAACATTGTGATGCGTATCATCACCCCAA
>JABFEB020000060.1:25751899-25774624 GCA_019775895.2 Stomatorhinus ivindoensis | reverse complement strand
AAAACAACACTACTTTGCACAAAACAACACTACTCAAAACATTGTGATGCGTATCATCACCCCAAGTAAAAACAACAGAACACTGCTCAAAACAACACTACTCAAAACAACACTGCTCAAAACAACACTGCTCAAAACAACACTTTCAAAACAACACTGCTCAAAACAACACTTTCAAAACAACACTTCACAAAACAACACTGCTCAAAACAACACTGCAGAAAACATTGTGATGCGTATCACCCCAAGTAAAAACAACACTACTCTGTACAAAACAACTGCTCAAAACAACACTGCACAAAACAACACTACTCAAACCAACACTGCTCAAAACAACACTGCTCAAAACATTTTGATGCATATCATCACCCCAAGTATGTGTACATCTCTGGTGCCTGTGATGACCTAACATCCTACCTGAGGTGCCCCCACCTGGAGTAGCCTCTAGAGGACCTTGACCATAAGTGGTTGGAAAATGGATGGATTGTTTTAGTGTTTCTATGTGTGAGTGCTAATTTGAGAGTCTGCTGGCAGTATTACAAACCTCTCTAGAAAAATCTTGCATTTACAAATGTCACTGTTTCTTTTAAAGCAGCTTCTCCCGCTCAAGGTCCTTACCTCAGAGTGAGCCTTTTCTTCAGTCTGTGAGGAAAAAGGAAATAATTAAATATATGAAGTATAAAATAGAGCATGTGGTGAGGAACAGTAATAAAAGAGCAATTATGATAAAATAAAGATTAGAACCATAAACTTTGTGTACGCTATATATCTGCAGCCAGACCCTTTATCTGTGAGACGGGGTGATTACCAAATGAAAGCAGCCGTTCACAATGTGATCAGAGGGAGGATAACATACAGTGTTATAGCTATCATTTATACGCAATGGAGGTAAAGCTGGAATATCTAACCTGCTGTTAAAAAGAGCATGAGGAAAAGGAGGAGGAGAAAGCAGGAGGAATAGAAGAATGAGTAGGGAAGGAACGGGAGCAAGATGGAGGATAAAAGCAGGAGAAGGAGCAAGAGGATTAGAAGGAGGAGGATGAGGAGAAGTGGGAGATGGAAAAGAATGAACAAGAGAAGGAAGAAAAGTAGAACAGACGGAGGATAAAGAGGAGGAGCAGGAAGAGAGGAAGTAAGAGAAGGTGGAGGAGAAAGGTGGCCACATACTTCAAACAGCGTCCAGGCGAAGCGAAATGGAACACATCGGCAAGAACAAAATATTGCATATTTAAAAGCTTGTTCTACATTCTACGTGACACCATGGTGAGCAGAATGTTTTTGCTGCAGCAGGCCCACATACATGGAGCAAATGATCATGTTGTAGCTAGAGTGTGAGTCAGTTCAATATAGAAGAGGACCGCCCTTTTAAAATGGAAGTTGCTCTTTTTATTAACATCCGCTTTTGGTTTAATGCTAGAAGTGGCACAGACAGGGAAGCCAACAATTTTAATGACACTCATGGTGACTCTCTAAAGAAACCTAAATTCCACAGCAATCATTACATTGTTAAGACATTTATAAATACATGAATACACATACTGAATAAATGAATGAATGAATGTTTACTTTTATATAGCACTTTCAAGATACCCAAAGCGCTTTACAGAACCAGTGGGGAGCCACTGCAACCACCCACCACCATATTAATTTACACTATTAAAGATATGAGCAGTGCGGCAGATCGCAGGCTGGAAACTGCAGAATTAGTCCCGCTGACCGTCCCTGTGGCATCACATTGTGGCAGTCAGTCACAGTGACAGGGCTCATACAAGGTACTGTCAGTGAAACGATGTCAGTTCTCATCTGAAAATTTCATCTGAAGTATATGGCCAGCTGAAGAAGTAACAGAAAGCGGAGAAGGTGCAGGAGGAGGAAAAGGAGAAGAATGAAGAGGTGAGGAGGAGGAGTAAGAGGAGAAGCAGGAGGTGAAAAGGAGGAGGAGGTGAATGCGAAGGAGTAAGATGTACAGGAGGAGAAGAGAAGGCGGGAGAGATGATGTCTCATTTCAGGGGTGTGTGTGCATTCCTCAGACATCACTGTATGTCACTCTATCCCAGTGCTGCCTAAAAATAAGAAAGGAAAACGGTCCAGAGAGGAAGCAGAGAGTCTCCAGCCCTATTTCTCAGTGATCTCAGGTTCATGAAGTGAAACTGCACAGAGCTTCAACACTACGACGAGAACCTCCGTGGTCACCATGGTTACCGGCTAGTTCTGCAAGCGAGACGTCAGAAGAGACTCACCGCGGAGTACAGGGATGAGGTGCTGGAGACCAGCGACAGGGAAGATCCATGGACTGCGGAGAGAACAGACAGGGGGGTGTTACTCTGATAACACTTATCATGATGTCTGGTGTCAGCTCCTCAAATTGGCCCTCGCATCCGGTACCTGGGCCATCCACCTGCTCTTACTGCCAGTTCGGCACCAGGACACAGCAGACATTACTGAGAGGGTGTAAGAGACTGGAAGCCACAAAGCCAAGTGCTGAAACACATATGATCCATTTCAGCCTGCCCTTCCTATTCTGGAAAAACAGTAACAATGGGAGGTACATACAGGGGCACTGGCCCCAGCTGAAAGCTGATTGGCCCCCGGGGTGCCTCCTCCCCTCTCAATTGCCAATTCAATACATATTGGCTAATGATTATGCTGGCCCCTGTGTATGAAATATGGCTCCTTTTTTGCCTCCCCCCACGTAAAAAAAATCCTAGAATCACCCCTGTGTGGCCGGTAATGAATGACTCACCGCCTGGATTTCAGGGCCTCGGAAGCGAAAAGCTGAGCCTGTGTAGGAGGGGAGGTGCCAGGGGCCGGCCTACCTTCCTCCATGCTGTCCCGGAAGGAGCCCGAGCGGCTCATGGTGACCCCGTGTAGGTGGGGAGGTGCCAGGGGCCGGCCTACCTTCCTCCATGCTGTCCCGGAAGGAGCCCGAGCGGCTCATGGTGACCCCATGTAGGTGGGGAGGTGCCAGGGGCTGGCCTACCTTCCTCCATGCTGTCCCGGAAGGAGCCCGAGCGGCTCATGGCCCGTGGACGCTCCTCCAGGGAGGTGGCGCTGCCCCCCAGCACATGGGCCTCCCTGCACAGGTCGAAGGCCGAGTCCTGGGCTGGGATGCTGTTGGAGCGGCTCATGCTGGGTCCAGGGAGGGTGAACTTGGTCAGGTTGGTGGGACTCACTGTGGGAGCAGAGCGGGAACAGTCATGTACAGTATCGCTTTGTAACATTTCAGTGGCTAGAGAAATGCAAAAGTTTCATAGAAACTTAACAGAAAAATAATATTACATTGTCGACATTGTCAACATCGCCAGCATCACAGCACAGAGGGATAGGAGAGCCCACACTGTCGGTCGCTATGCAACCGTATGTTATGCAACTCACATCGTGTTTGCCACTGCAAGATGTTATTTTTTTCTTTTTACATCACTGGTATTTTCATAGCAGCTGTCTCTGTTGACTCTCTTTTGTGGGTCGGCTACAAAAATCTTTACATCTGCTTGCTTTTTTGCGTACAATAGCCGGCTTGGTGGTTGCAAAAAAGGCATGACTTGAAAAGAAAAGGCCCCCCAAGAGCTTCAGCGCTCCACGGCCCCCAGTACAAAACTCCTGGGGGGAGCCCTGGTTTAAAACCAACTGGCAGAAAGCCGTACCGAACACTGACCCGGCACGGTGACGGAAACCTTCTCGTGTCTCAGAGGGAGACCACCGGGGAACACTGTGATGAACTCACAGAGGTTGGAGTAGGTGAACTTGCTCACGGTGGAGGACGCCCCTGGTGGCGACAGAGGAGACTGGCTCCCCGTGTCCTGGAGGCCCCCCGTGGAGTGGGACCGCAGCCACTCCTTGCCCTCCTCGTTGCATGCCTGCCGGGACGAGGGCGGGTGCCTGGTGGTGAAGCGGAATGGAATGTTAACGTCAGCCCTTCTGCACGCGGACGCCGATCGGCCAGTCGCCATGGACACCAGTGATCCCCTGCTCAGCATTCAGTAGGCCCGCGTGTTCTGACCCAGCCGTGGCTGCAATTTGTGCCTTTTGAGCGGCAGGTGCGGGCAAAGAAAAGTGGCACTGAACTCGGCTTTCTAATCGGCAGACCGGGGCTAAGAGGCTTCAGCATTGGAAGCACTTGAGAGGAAATGACCCGAGTCACAAACCTCCTTTTATTTTTACTGTTTTTTTCAACTCCGGATACCTTCAGCACATGGGTGTTGCTGGTGATACTTGAACCCCTGACAGAAAATCAACTTAGAAGGTTAAAAAGCTACAGAGCTAGTGATGGGAACACAGTGGTCCTCTTGGAGCCTAGATTAAAGGCGTTAGATGGCCCTGACAGGACCAGAGGTCACTCCACAAGAGGAGCCGCTTGGGCTCATGTGCTCACAGTGGGGGAAATTAAAAAGAGAGCAGGGAGGGAAAAACTGTATGAGGTCACCATACCTCAGGCCCTTCTTGGGCAGTGTGTTCCGGTCCAGAGGCATGCTGTTAAAATCAGACATCAAAATAAAATTATATTGATCGAAACAAGCAGACAATAAGACGGATTAAACACAGCACATATGGCATATTTAGTTACTGTTTGGGAATGTTTTATTGAATATTAGCTATTAAATAGTGAGTGTATAGCATTGTTACTCAACCCAGTCCTCGGAGACCCACAAACTGTCCGCATGTTTGCTCCCTCCCAGTTCCCAACATACCTGACAATTAACAGCAAATACCTGTTATAGGTGTTCTGTGAGCAGGGAAGGGGCAAAAACGTGAACCGTCTGGAAGTCCTCGAAGACTGGGTTGAGAAACACTCGAGTATAGCAACTGAAGTCACTAAAATTTCCAGTAAATCATGAACTGTACATCAAATCCCATCCACTGTGTATCACTGCATTGTGGGTAAACATGGAACTCCATGACATGGCTCATGTTTGGCACTGGGGGTGTGAAAGAGAGCTCAGGCGGGCTAACTCACCCTTCAGACAGTGTGGACTTGATGCTCCCGGCCCGCATCACCTTGGGCCCCGAAGTGTGGTGGCCGACCAGGTCGATGGATTCGGAGCTGGTGGGCAGGCTTGTCATGCTCTGGTAGCTGAGCGTGTCCTTGCTGCCGGCAGAGGAACTGCTGAGGGCGGCCCAGGGCCGGCCGCCATGCACCAATGAGAGGCCGGAGGCGGGGCTGGAGGCTGGTGATTGGCTCAGGCCCAGGACGTCACCAGAGCCCATCAGCTCGGGGGGCCTGCCGTAGAGGGGGCTGCTGCCGCCGCTCTGCCCACCGGCGCTGCCCATGCTGCCTGTCCCCGAGGATGGCGAGTCCAGGCTGACCTGGCGTGCCAGCGTGCCGTGGGGGCTGCCCAATAGGGATGGGCATTTGCCCGAGTCAGGGGTTCCCGGAGAGCTGGCTTTACTGCTGGCCTTGGCAGCAAACAACCTGGGAGGAGAGACACCAATGTCAGCGCAGAGCCCAGGGCTCTAACAGCATAAACACACTTAATGGTAATGAATGTGCACAGGCAGCCCATCCAGGGTGAACCCCAGCTTTATGCTCCATGCTGCCTGGGGCAGGATCCAGAACAACAAGCAGCCCTGACCAGCAGACATGCTTGGAAGATGGATGGATGTAAGTGCACACCTTTTACCGCACAGACTGTATAAAGATGGTGTGCCACAACAAACCTAACCCAGACCAATTAAAAAAAAACTGCAAGCACTGCAACCTGATAAGGTCACACATCTCGTATATAAAGGAACAATTATCTCCATCCTGAAGCAAAAAAGCCTGAAAAAATGCTCCCCTCCCTGTCCTCTTCACTGAATTAGGTGGCCAGAACTGAGAGAAGAATTACTGTACCTGTCATTTTACATAGCAATTGTCTCACGAGATGCTCTTACTGCATACAGTGACATCTATTTGCCACAGGGTGGCACTGTTATCTCGGCACAGGAAAGCAGCGCTCCGGACCAGCTAACATGAGCCATATTTACTCCATTACTTTTAATGCAGGCAAATAAATGTATTCAGGCTGCTGACGGCATGACTGAGCATCATGTCTGATGGCCTTATGACAAACATGCAACTCTACTCACTTCAATTCCATTACAATTAGCCTGACTTAAAGAGACAGTAACCAAAAAGCCCCTACATCAACATAGAGCTTCTTTTTTTCTTGCCTACTAAAAAGTAGAACCTGTAGAATCTGGTACAGACCTGCGGAAGGTGGGGGAAGCAATGTCGGGGTATTTGGAGCCTGGCTGGCGGAGGCTGGATTGGCCTGTGGAGGTGGGGCTGGACTTGGGTGACAGGCACGGGGTCTCAGGATCAGACACGGCCACTTTCTCCTTGTCTGTCTGGTTGATGGTGACGGGACTGGAGCGGCCAGATCCCACCTTCCCTCCCTCCCGCCGCTTGCCCGTGCCAGCTGACTTGCCACCCGGCCCAGGGCGACCCACAACAGTGCTGCTGGACGACTTGGCTGGACGGGGAAGAGAGCAGAACTGGGACGGCCCCCTGGTCGCGCCGACACCCAGGAGCTCACTGTCGTCCGGTGGCTGCGACTCGTCCAGACTGGTCTTGCGGACACCACCACCCGTCCCGTTGCCCTTCTCGAGGGCGGAAGACTTGGGCAGCTTGCCCAGAGTGGCTGAGCTCCCGGCGAGCATGGCCCCACCAGCAGTGACCAGCGTCCCAGGTGTTCCAGCCTTCTTGAACCCGAAGGAGCAACCAGCAGGTGGGCGGGCAAGACTCGTGGGGGGCTTCTTCCCCTCATCACCACTGCTCTTCCCCGCATCGGAGGGCGAGCGCTGGATGCTGGAGTTCTTGGGTGCCACTTTGCCCTTCTCTGAAGCTTTTGCATCATCAGTCTTACCTGTTGGGTTAATCATCCAGATTGAGGTCATCAGGAGCTCAGCAAAATCAATGAATAATTCTGCGGTTAACGAGGTGGGGAGCACTTGACTGATCCATCACTGGCGAATGCATCAGGGATGTCTGTGCTGGCATGGGACAACTCCACAAAGAGAATAAGGGTCAGGTTTACGCAAGCTTCCTTGTCACTGGGATAAAATATCCCCCAATGGCCAATCTGTCTACTCAGGGACACAGCAAATCTCCACATACAGCACATGAACAGCATTCAACACCTTCCAACGGCGCTTTGGTCACCTTCCCAAAAATAATATGACCGTCAAATCACCAACATGCATCACTTCAAAGAATTAACAAACTTCCAGAAAAAAGTCTGTACTATAATTTCCTTTCAGCGCCTACAGCGGCGGAACAGAGGAGACAAGGCGTACCGATGCTTTTGAAGGTCCCAGTGGTGCCTTTCGTCCTGGGGGGCGTGATGCCCACCTGCGCAGTCATGCCCCTCCTCCAGGAGCCCGTCTGGGACAAGGGTAGTCCCATCTTTTGTCCTGCACGCTCCACATCCTCATGCTTCCACTTGGAGGCGGGGTCTATGGCTGCCGATAGCTCCTCCTCCACTGCCTTCAGGTCCTCCGCCACAGGCCAGCCACCTCCCCCTCCACCTCCACTGCAGTTGACCTCTGCAGCCATGTGCTTGGGTTTGCCCACCTCAGATGACACAAGCATTTTTATTACTGTGTTTGCAAACACTTCAAAGATTTGAAATTTTTAAGTCGTTTTCCTCAAATTTTCCCTCAACTAAGTCTATTAACTAACCAGCAAAATCTTTGGACAAATCCCGAGGCATCTCAGAATAACGCATATCATAAATGCACTCAAACAGCTTCGTAGCCTCTCTGTCCAGCCCAAGCACAAGGTACAGTGCCCCCTGCTGGATGTCCTCCTAGAACCTCTGGAGTCCCAGACAAACCGCGTTACGAAGCTCGGTGGCAGATGTGGCCTTTCAAGCTTGCCTTCCTCCCGCTCGTTTATGGGGAAGGAAAAACACATCGCTTCACTCTGACTTTGTCTTATCATTTTTATAATGGTATTTAAAGGCCACATATTCTCAGCGGAGGCCCAGATGGAGCGATTGGCAGTAATTTAGATGACACCCAGAAGGGGGGCAAGTATGCAGATTCCTTCATCCTTTTTCATCAGAGAAGGTGGTCTTCACCATCAGTAATGACTGAGAACTGATTGGTGAGCACGCCGGGCATGGGAAGTTCAGCCAACAAACCAAGTTCAGATCCATCTTTGGGCTGAGCCCCACTCTTTGAAAATGACAGCCTCATTTTCCATCTGTCTGGACCAAATAGGGTCATTTTTTTCCCCACCAGCCTCTGATGGTCCAATTTCTTTTTCCATGTACCTCGAGAAATCAATTTTAATATCGCACAGTTCTTAACAGTACTTCTCTGACGTTTTCTAGCCACCCGGGTAAATGGATACCAGCAGTATTACGGCATGGTGATTACACTGACCGTTCACCTATGCTCACAGATAGCGATTTGCTCCAGGACACGTGCAGACACATGGACACACATTTGCATGCAAACCCAGAAGAGGTTTACCTGGGGCTCCTTGCTCTTGCGGGGTGAGGTGGTGATGTCAGCGTAGGAAGAAGTGTTTGGATCATCCGTGCTGATGTTGTCCAGTGTGTCGCTGAGTCCGCTGCTGACTGAGCTACTGTCGTCCCAACTGAACGGGTGAAGGCAGAGAAAGAAAGAAAGAAAGAAAGAAAGAAAGAAAGAGAGAGACAGACGGATAGTGAAACGGGGATCTTATAGCTGGACCGGGGGAAAACAACTCACTAATCAATATGGGAGGATGACATCCTTCATTGGAGAAGACCATGATCCCTGGGGATGCAAGTCTGCCTCAGAAGACCATGATTTTCAGAGATAAAGGTTGACAAATACCTCCAGAGATCCCAGTCTGTCTGTGGACAGCAAAACCCCTGGAGATTCAAGTCTATATAAAAAGACTAAGGCGCAGTAGATCCAGGTCTGTCTGAGGAGACCAAAACTCTCATAGGTCCTGGTCTGCCTGTGGACACCACAATCGCTGGAGATACAGATCTGCCTCATTCTCACATCACCCAAGCATGTGCACATCTTGCCTAGAAGCTGGGCGTGCTGGAAAGGTGTACAGCTCCGCTCAGCGCCTCTCCCTCAGTGACCTATCATCCGAGTCCTACGCTGAGGTTGGTTGTCCACTTCAGACCTTCCTCATGCCATACTGACCAGTGGCTACCTAAGAGGGTCACTCACGGGATTCCACCCTCGTAACTCAGCACTCGGACAGCGGTAACAATCCTGATCTGTCAGCTGCATTTACCTGCTGAAAGAGACATTCCATGGTCGCGTGTACAGAACTTGCTGCAGATATGTGACTGGCACAGGAGGGCACTCTCACACACGTACACGTCATTCATCCCCCAGAACCTGAGTAGGTCTTACAATGCAGCTTCCTCACTTCTCAAGACCCGCAAGCAGCAGTTCGATGAAGCCTGACAGCGACAGCCTGACTCTGCAGCTCTGGGTCTCACGAGGACCCACAGCTGCTGAACAAATCATTCCAATGCGGCAGTTGAAAAAGCTACATTTATAAGACATACATTTTTGACATAATATTTTGACCTATATCTCGTCTTATAGTACAAATCGTACCCAAGTGACACCCATAAGAAAGTCCCATAGTTCACAGATCCAGTATCGGCAAACCTCCATATCCTCATCACCTCCTCCCACTCGTCTGTTATGTCATCCCAAAACCAGGTGGGGGCGGCAGACACCAGCCGGACCACAAGTGATTTCAACCCCCAGGGGACCCCAACACCCAAGAAAGTCTACTTGGATATCCGAGCTCCTCAAGCAAAGTGTGAAAACTCGTGACTGGAATGAACAGGCACGGTCTAGGACAGCCAAAGCAGAACCGCCAGCAATGCAGGCGTAGCTGCTGAGGACCCCTGTGATTCATCAGAACCGACAGACCCGTGATACGTGTTTTTCCTGCCCATATACTCTTTCATTTCAACTCAAAGCTGCAACATCAACAGAAGCGATTTCGTATCCCATGGAACACCCCGTCCTCCTCTCAAACAGCTGTGGCATCAGACAAATTCTCTCCTTTAAAACAGATAACTCTGTAAAATAACTAAATCCCATTCCCAAAATATAACTTCATCCCTGCTAAGGCAGGGAACTCGAGCCATGGCAGAAGTTATGGGATGAATATGACTCTCCAATGCCCTCCTCTTGCGTCTTTGTACTGATAAGCGACATCTCAATCTGACAGCAGAAGAGTGGGATTCTGGGAAAAATTCTGTTGTTGCAAAAGTCCCACTGGTTCTGCTGAATCTACCATCTGCTCATCATTCTTGTCATAAACGACGCCACCACAAAGATGTAGGATGTGACAAGACATGTACTTTGGAAAGGAAGTGCTGAATAGCTAAAATTCTGCAATTAATGTTTATGTGGCCAAAAGTCCACAGCTTCCACGCAATACAGATTATTGAGAATCTTAAAACCGGTTTCTGTGTCATTTTCATCTCAGGCACGGCTAAGGGTTCTCCACTAGGGAACTCATAGGATACAGACCTGGGGTTTCCATGGTAACTGCAACCGTCCATCAGGTCACCATGACATTCTGCCTGTGTGTCTCCTTCTAAAAGCACACTCACCTGAATCATGGCAAATGGCTTAAAAGCCCCCAAATGCGCAGCGGGGTCAGGCCATCCCAGATGACAGATCTCCCTGGAGAAGAGTCCCCAGGAGTAAAGCGCAGGTGTGTTGTCGGGGGGGGGACAAGCTGTTGCAGTACAGGGTCACAGAAAGGGAAGCCCAGAGAAACTCCCCAACACTGAGAAGCCACACCAAGCCGGGCGTCAGCCACATCGCTTAGGGCTGCCAGGGGCCGCCAGATTTCATGGTACCCAAAGGACATCCCGAACATCAGCTTTGACACTGTCAGCTGCCAAATTGAATCAATTAGCGCATTTGATTTAATCGAGTGCTGAAACACCGCCAGCTTCGTGGCCGACGGGGGGGGAGAGATGATGGTATGCTGGTGGTGGATCAATGGGATAGATTTTACTGCTTCCTTTTGTTTTTCAGATGCAATCAGAATGCATAAATGTCAGAATATGTAAAAATAATAATAATTTAAAAAACCGCATGACTTGAAATTATGAAATGTATTTTTTGGAAAATTAACCAACTCGCCAAAAGCGTTCCTCAACCTGGTGGAATACACCCCTATGTTTGAATTGTCATGGGTGGGGTTCAGTCACATTCATTTACTTGGGTCTAATTAGTAATATGAACTAGATTTATATCCAGCGTCTCAGGCTCCGGAGCACAGAGCCAGACCTCAGTGGCTGTTCCAACCAGGACCGGATGCTTCTCGGGATTCCCAGGGCGATTCCTTGTGTTCAAGACACAAAACGTCTCTTTTTCTCCTTCTTGCCATTCGGTAAAGCCATGGACAAGATAAGGCCCCATTCTTTGTAAATGCCCCCTGACGTTAGGGGGGTGGTTGTCCAGCGGAAGCAGGCGGCCGCTTTCAGAACCGGCTGATTCCAGGCTCTGCACCAGTGAGGAACCTGACGAGCAGATGGTGGCTTCGCAAGAGGACTCGCCCCTCCACATCGGTGGGTCCTCACAGAACACAGCACTGCCCACCATGCCACCATGATCCTGTCACAGGTGCGGAAGACCCCGCCTTGCTGGGCCGGAGATCCACTCCCCGCCGACTCGGCCGCCTTCTGGACCCAGTGCCACCAAGGAGAGCTGGGCACCCCCAGGGGGCTGATTATACGGCACGGGCAGCACTGTGGCTTTCGGGGGTGTGACTGATGAATGTCACTGAAATCCGGTCGCTGCAATGACAGCTGATGATTATTCTGCGGGGTGATCAAGGCACAGAGCCCTCCCGGATGACTACACGCATTTACCCAGCATGCTGCTGTGCGAAAATAGGACACATCGAGTTTAGAAAGGCCCATAACTTTGGACCATCACTTATTGTCCCTTGTCGCTCCTCATGCCAGCATATCCAATTAAATTCAATCCCCCGCCCATGATGCTCACAGACTCTCTCCCTCACCAGTCAGCAGGAGTAGCCAGCCCACCTGTTTTTAATCAGCTGTTTTTTTTAAGATACAAAAAAAACACAATTGCACAGTGCAGCCCCCCCGCAAGCCCTCCTCAACAAGGGAGCTGGGGCTCTAGTCCAATCAAAGGCAGAATTAATATTCAGTGCGAGTTGCAAGTCTCTGCAGGTCCTTCCTGGCCGCATGCCTCTTTAGGTGTGCTGTTTAAGTGTCGCAGTGATTCTTCTCAGCTACAGTGAGCAGGAGACCGGCAGCATTTTAAATTATGTGATGATTACAGTTACTGTGTAGAGATAAAGCATAAAAACATTACTTTTGACATTATTATGGATCAGCAGATTGGGATCCTGTGTCTTTAATCGGAAGGTTGATGGTTTGAATCCCAAGATCGGGAGAGTGATTTTAATGTTGAGCCACTGTGAACGGCCCTTAACCCTCAAGGTGGACTGGCCATGCTTTCTCAAAAACGTAAAAGCGTCGGCTAAATAAAGTAAATGTTCATATTTTTGGCTTGGGTGACAGAGGGGGGGCATCCGGGTTGGAGGTTTGACTGCTGCCCCCAGAGAAGTTTAGGTGTGTTTCTCCATGTTGCTGCAGTTTAAAAGCATGTGACTGGGTAAACTGGGAATCCTTGCATGATGTCCCCCGTCTTGTGCTTTATACTTCCTGAGAGTGTCCTTCAAGCTCACTGTGATCCTATATTTGATAGATGGATGGATGTATGGATGGAAGGATGGATGGATGGATGGTTTTAGGCTTCACCTGAACACAGGAGTTACAGCATATTTCCTGATGATAATTTGACATCATCGTACTGCTGATCACGTTCTCTATGTAAATATGAGCTAATTACCAGCTATCTGTCTGTGAAACATCCTGGGTCATTAGGAAAAGCCAGTTTATCGCTTTCAATTAGCAACTGCAGGGACCTGCAAAATAAAATGACCACTGCAGAATCATTCCACCAAAGTCGAACATTGCCAAGTCACGTCCTCACTAAGTTACGAGTAAGTACTCTGCATGTTCTCCCGACAGAGAGCTGTGGTAAAAGGTATTGCACAAGTGTGGACAAATCACAATCCTAGCACAGAAAATGCATCTCTTGATCTCTTGCGATTGTAGCCATTTGCAGGCCCCTCCAAGAAAACGGGGGGGCAGCTCTTAGGGAAACTGCATCAATAGCTACGTAAAGAACCACCGTCTAACAGTCAGCGCCGTCAGGCCGAGTCTTCGGCAAATACCTGACAGAAAATCTAGCGCACGAGACTACCATAGATTGTTTCCATTTCCAAATACACTCTTAAGGTCGATCGTCGTGCAGACTGACAGGAGCTCAGCGGCGGAAGGAAATGGCGAGATTTACACGAGAAGGACTGAGATCCACCTGTGGGGAGCATCCCTGCGGCCTTTTCCTGACAGTAGTCAACAGCTGGCCATCACCATGGCGAATATTTAATTACCATGCATCTCAACCTGCCAGTAACCTAATGGGAGTGACAGACCAGCAGGTTACGGGTGACATGACCTTGTAAGCCCGACAGAGCCTGACCGCGAACATCAGTCACGGGGCCGTCAGGGGCGAAGAGGAGCAGAATGGAGATGAAGGCTCGGTGATGTGGCAGCCTCAGTGTCAGTCAAATGGCCGCCTGAGAAGACGCTTCTGGCACAAAGTGTCCAAGGAGTGCAGGCTAACGTATACCTCCAATACGCTACTCCATAGCACACTGCCTCAAACCGCCAAAAGCAGACATCAGGGTATAAAACTCCATACTCCTCAAAGACACACACATTCAGGCTTAGAATTCATTGTCCAAAGTTCAGAATAGCAATCTTGGATGCGCCCCCACATCGTGGAAGCTTCTAGAAGACTGGGAAGTTTGAAAAACATTTCAACATAAACCCCAAGGGTGAAGGAGGCTCCCGTCTGTGGATATTACATCATACGGACAAATGAAATTTCAATATCCTGCTGCATTGTCGTCAGAAGCCACAGCTGCAAGCAAGTCTTGGTAGAAAACAAATTGGTTGAATATCCCATAGCCCAAATGCAAATAATAACGGCAAAAAAAGGTTGGAAATCATGTTTAAAACAAACGAAATAAGTTTGTTTGAATTATGTAAAAAGTACAAGAATTCCAATATAAATTTATAAGTTTTCACATGACTTTACTTCAAAGTATACTGAGGCAATAATTTCAGGTGCAAGTGGCAGCATAAAATCCTCTAACAGCTTCTACCAAAAAATACAGCCTGGCCAAATGAAAAGCCCTTTCAGAAAATGTGAGAAAAAATGTATCCTGAAATGAAATATTCCTCAGTGTATTTAGTCTTTAAAGTATGGCAGAATATATTAGCCAGATTCAAAGGGATGGCTTTGAAAGTAACAGCAAGGAATTTAAATCTGCTTTGCTTTGGATCTGATAAGCACAGGAATATTGTCTGGTCTTATTTAACTCTCAGAGACAGGGAGCTCCATTTCTGTCTTCATGCGGCTGATGTGGGTGAGCCGTGACAGTGACAGCAAGGTGACACCAGTAGACCGTCCTGCTAGAACATCTCAGATGAGTAACCTCGAAGGAACAGGCTTGCGGGGACGCAGATGGCGAGCGACACGGAGGACGGAAAAAGATGGCCGACTATTTGTTGCTGAATTTGTGTGCTGCCACGCCCTGCCCACCTGTGCACCATCGGGGAGTGTCAACACCACGGGAAGAGCCACCGTATGAGCTGGTGGGCAGCCCACCCCCCTCCAAGGCTGAGGTGACTCAGCAAAACTCTGGGCGATTTTAGCACGTAGGAGTCGCTGTCACACCAACGCTGACACCTCCCTCAGAGTGGGCAGAACAGGCCTTGGGCCAAATGTGACATCTCTGTCAGATAGGAGGTTAGGGAATAGGTATGGGCTCGGGGATACTCACGGTGTCACCTCAGGCCATGCAGGCTACTGTCACTATCATAATCTTTATTGCCACATGACTAAGGATGGTGGAAATGTTTATTGGCACAGCTTGGTGCTGTTGGAGATACCATGTCAGTAGACAACAACATAATGCAAACATAGAATAAACATGACATAAGATATAGAAAACAGATGAGTAAATAAATGCAAACTCATGGGAGTGATACTTAAAAATGTTCTGAGGGCAGAACAAGTAAATGATTGGTTCAGAGAGACAACCAATCAGATTGTAGAGGAGGTGGGTCCATGCAACTAGAGGAGGTTGACCCAACTAATCAGATGTCTTGGTCCCACCTCCTCTAATTGCTTGGACCCATTCTGAGCTCAGAACATTTATGTGTAAGTAAAACTCCCACAAGCTAAACGCAAGGAATATAATAAATGCAGCAGTCTGCAGAGATGAGAGTCGTGCATTGTATAAAACACACAGAACTCATTAACGCAAGTACTAAGTCTTGATATTGCTCAGTGGAGTGGGTACAGATAACCAGCATAGCTGAATCTCTGAGCAGAGGCTCGTCGATAGTCTGTCCCTTGATCAGAGAGAATACGCCACAGAGGGCTTTCAAAACTGTCCCAGTTTAATTACAGGGTGTGGCACTTGGATCTCTCAATGCACATACAAAAGAAGGCGCTGCGTGGTTTTGCAAAGAGTCCCCACAGAGTTTGAAACTTCATCAAAGCATCAATAGAAGTGATTTAATGAGACGTTCATCTGGTCAGTGCGTTTATATTCAATTCGGATTAGACTGCACTAATTACACTGGGTGACAGGAAGCGTGAAAAACTGGAATGGGCCACGGGATGGGGAAGGGGAGATCCATAATGGCGTATAAATACGGATTTCCCTTCTCTTGGATCCCCGGAAAAATCACCATGGGCTTGCATTTAGATACACCGTCTTGCCTTCCTCGCCCCTGAAAATGCCGCAAATGCTGCAAAAACCCCAAAGCACGATGCACCACGATGCCTTGGTCCCGCACGCAGGCAGAGATGGTGCACAGGAGCCGGGCAGCCTTATAAGGAGATCGGAAGACACTAAAACCGAAGGGGGGAGGGCAAACACAACCTTGTCCATGACTTGGCACACGAGCGGCAACGTGCCTTCCCAGGCTCCGGATCCGTTTCCTGCCGGCTCCAGCAGCACGCGGAGCATCAAGCCAGTAGAGCCGTCCCACTGCAGTCACCTCAGAGAAGCGAAGACACCACCTACCCGTAACCAACCCCCTTAATACTGATCTGTGGATGATCCACTATTTTGAGGCTAAAATGTGCTTTCGAGAGGTAACGTTGCACTGGCTGTAGCGCAAACATTAGCTTCGAATGAGACGTCGTGTCTTAAATCTGAGCCTCAGCCCAGACCTGCTGTGACCTCAGCCCCTTCCGGGCAGAGCTTAGCACAGCTGCACAGAGTCGTCCGGCAAACAGGAAGCTCCCGGGAAGCACGGTGCAGGATGCAGCCTCATGCCAGACACCTGTTTCTTGACCTTACGCTGCCCCTGACGCTCTTCAAACCATCTTGGGTCGAGGGGTGCAGTACATCAGAAAGCTTCAAACGGGGTGGACGTCGGTTACTGTGGCCGTGTTTCTGGATCCTGCCAATCCGCTACGCCGTATGGAGGCACAGGACCTAATGCCCCAAATTAACATTGTTGCCTCCCAATCCTGCCATATGGTCCCCCTCTCTCTCCTTGTCCTCTGTGACACCTTCTCCAAATTTAGCACCAAGGTGTCGGTGATTCTAACGGATCGGTTTTGGGCTGCGGCCCAGCAAGTTGGGTGGCGAACCCTTTGAAACGATAACGACCCTCAGAGGAGTCATTTGTGAACCCCCCCCCCCCTCCCCCAGCCAACTACATCACCACCCGTCAAGCCAACTCCCTGGCGACCAAACAAAAAAAATGGAGGAAGTGCGTTATCCTTACCCATTTGGACCGGGGGAGTGAAGAACTCAGGCCCACCTTGCCTCCCACCAGCAGTGCAGCGACAGGGGCGGCTGCTAATGAATGAGCTTGGCTCAGCCATGCTTTCTGGCCAGGCGGAACATTCTGGAATGTGATATCTGCTGGGATGCTGTTTATCCTTAATCAATACCCTTTCATCGCGCTGATGCTTCTCTCTTCAGTCGCGGGTCCAGACTACATCGAAACAGGCCCGATGATAATTAAAAACCCATCACAATGTTCACAGCTCTGCAGCGGAGGAAATCCGTCACGAAAAATGCCCATTTTTTTCTGCGCGCTGGAGCGTGAAACTCTGTTCCTGCTCTAGTGACTGCGCTTAGAACACAGGGAAGGAAAGCCTGGATTTAAAGAAGAAGGGCACAGGAGAATGCTGTGTAATCCTGTGCCGTTGGGGGTTATTTTTAAAGCAAAGTCCGAAGAAGGAGAGAGGAAATTTTCCAGGAGGGGCAAGTTTTGGGAAATGGGAGCGGATCGGACTCAGCCGAGCTGATTAAACCTGATCCAGGCTTGTTAAGTAAATGATTCCTCCCATGTCTGGGCAAAGGTGCCTCATCCAGTCTGACTGGGGAAGACCCAGAGCGCTGCAGGTCGGTCCAGATCATCGTCATCATCGCTCTAAACTTCCTATGGGAAATAGCCCCCCCAGCTGTCCTAGGAAGGTGTAATTAGCCTGACAGCTTTTAGCACTGACAGTGTTTACCTTTCGGTTCCAGTATGGATCTCAGTATTGCAAAAACAGCTAATACTGGGTAACACCCAGCACATTAAAAAGCCGTCACGCCAGAAATAACTGAAGGTAAAAATAGACGAGTCCAACGAAGTGGATGGTCTCCCTCGCCGCAGTGAGGGACACAGGGCCAGCCCAACCCTTTTCGGGGCCGTAAGTAGAATGTGATGAACCCCATTTCTCATCTTGCCACCCATTCTGACAGGCTAATTCAGAGGTTTTCACCTCCGGTCCTGGAGAGTTACCGTCCAGTAGGTTTCATATCATACCTGGCTTCTGATGAGCCACACCTGTTCTCAGGTAAATACCAGGAGCAGGTGTGGCTCATCAGAAGCCAAGTGGCACATAAAACCTACTGGATAGTATCTCTCTAGGACCGGAGTTGGAGACCCCTGGGCTAATCAGATGGGGGGGCGAGCTGGTGTCTTACTGAGACCTAAAGCAGCCGCTTTGCTTAAGTCTTGGACCAGCCCTGAATGGAGAGGCCATTGAAAAGCCTGAAGGTATCAGATACAAAACAGAACATTCCAGGAGGATTCCCCTTTTATGATGCTTTAGAGTTGATGATGATGTTGATGATGAAAAAGTTCCCGCAACTGAAATTGACATGACTGCAGGGAAACGAATGTCAGCAGATCTAGTATAAATATAATAGGTCTGTAGTAGAACCTGTGTGTTCTGGAATCTGCAATTATCTGCTGTACTCATGTCTCAGATACAGGTTGTTGCTGCCATCTCCTTAAAGCCCCCCATACGCTCCACTTGGAGACTGCCTGCATCACCTGACTGACAAAACCCTTAAGGTGGAGATGCTGATCTCTACTGAGGGACATAAACACCCAGAGGCAGGTGTCAGGGAGGTGTCCACTGCAGACTCCATCACCCTCATTACAACTCCACAGGCCAGCAGTTGCGTCGCCAAGATTTACGGTCAGGTGACAGGAGTGAGTGTATCTCCAGGGTAGGGGGTCCAAGGCACAGGCATGTGACGATGAGGGGTCTAGTAAAGACGGAGGGGGACGGGCTCAAATGCTGGAGCTCAGCAAACATCAGCATGATGCCAACCTGCTGCCCAGGCAGGCGCATCAGACCCTATCTCATCGGGGGGGAGATGACGCTCCAATCTATCTGACCAGCAGCAAACTACAACTCAGAAGAAAAAAAACTACAATGTTTGAGAAAGTTTAGGACATAAAACAGGAAGAGGACACCCAGGTCTTATTCATCACAATGATGAACATGCTGTGGCTGAACCTGAAGTACCAGACAGAACGTTCTGGAAGAACGCCATCAGAGGGGTGTTCCTCAAAGCGGGATTTCTCAGTTAGCTGGGTTAGTCATGATGGTTCAACAAGAGTTTAAGAAAAGAGCATTCCTATTGGACAATCATGACTGCTAGCTTAAGTCAAACCAGCCAGAAATCTGGCTTTGTGAAACACCCACCAGCAGTCTATATTGACTTGACTCTACCTAATAATAATCATAATACTATCAAAGCCAGCTGGTCTGCAGTGTGACTGTCTGTATACTTGTATGTACACATATAGAACAGGGAGCCAAACGATGACAGCTGATCACAGCATGTAGTGAGGCATCTTTTTCCAGCACACTCATTGTTCTGTAACTATTGCACGAGCTCAGCTTTAGCTGAATGGACATTATCAGCACTTGCTAAGCTACGAAGCAAGCCCAATTAGCAGAGGCTACCTAGCAGCCAGACGGATGGAGATGAGCAGATGCCTCAGGAGCTTCCTGCCGTCGTCTCCAGTCTCCGTCCAATGACTGGATGCGCCTGGGCTTCCACGTACCGGCTTTCGAGCAAATGACACACCCGTCACCACCTGGGAGCATGTGTTTGCAGGTTAACTGCGTGAACGCCTCTCCTCCATGGAGTCGTGGGTGGAAAAGCTCCTGCTCGCTCTGACAGGGTATTTCATTCACTATTCCATCTCCGCTCGCTTCAGGCAGCTTTGAATGCTCCCAGCACCGTTCCTCCGACTACCTGGCAGAACCAGGTTCCCAGGAAACTCAGCTGGCTCTCCAAACTCAAGCCCATTTCCAAGCAGAACCCCAGGAAGTCTCTGTTTATACAATCGAGTCCCAGAACTGCTGCTGTTTACTGAAATCCCATCGAAGATAGGATGTCTTCTTTCAATACGATACTGCAAAGCCCCTACGGCAGATTAACAATGTGATTGTGGTGCTTGATCTGCTTTCATGCTGTTACTAAATCTATCCCAGGACAGATTTATTTATTAGTACAGTATACTACCATATAAACCTGAATTAACCCTTTATGTGCTATATCAGCCCCACCGGTCCTCTTCATAAATTTGGATATTATTCCCTCCTGTGATCTCGACTGTAACGCATTTTAACAGAGCCTGACCTTCTGCGGCAAATGTTCCATGGACCTCTCTTAAAAAGGTCTAACTTCAGAAACATGGAGACAACCACCACGCTCCATAACCCAGCTCACAATCATCCAGATGAACATATTCAGCAGCATCGTAAGTGACCGTGGAACACCCTTGGCCGTTTGGCAAAGAGAACCACAGGAAACGTGGGGAGTCCGGAATGTGCCAGAGCTTTATCTCGGGATCGGGAAGGAAGTCGGGATGAGAAGGCGACAACAAAAAGCCTCCTGAATGCAAAGACATAAAGCCGTAATATCCCAGCACAGACATAACAAAGGGACAGTTTGGGGGGACTGACCAAACTATACACGGGAACGAAATGGAGACGGGGAGGCCGGGCAGGAGATACGAGTCAGCTAAAAACCCCGGCAGCCACTGAACAGCAGGAAGCGCTCAGGGAGGACGTGACTCACAAATCGATCACCTCCTACCAGCATTTCATGATGCTCAGTGATCTCCCGGCTCCAAGCTTGCAGTGTAGCAAAGGAAAGGCCACGTTGCTTAGTAAAATATCAGTTTTGCCTCCACAGAATCACATCTTCAGCTTGAGAGAGCGTCTTTGAATAGTGGCGGGATCCTGTCAAGACCGTATCATTCCTACTGCACATATCCAGGCTCCGACTTAAATTAGACCTCCGCTTGCCTTCCGCCACAGAAATATTCCCTTAACCTCTCTGCAAGACCCACCAGGGTACAGATGACAGGTGCTTTCTAACTTGGACGAGGATCATGTCATCTGTGGAAATGCTTTCTCATAGCTTAGCCGCCCTGTACCACTCAGCTGTGGGGCTCCTCAGCGGCTCTGAGATGCACGACACCACGCTCCGTGTTTCTCTCTGTCATCACACTCCAGAGGCAAACTACAGACTCTTTTCATCCACAATTCCTCATTAGGGCCAACAGTATCATGTCTTATAAACTCCCCTCGTACAGCCATATGAAAAATATTCGTAAAATACCACACATAGCCCCATTGTTGGATTTCCCATTGGAGTTTTTGCCGCCGCCAAAAACCAGGACCAGGAACCCAGAGAAACCCTTACCTGTCCGGGTCCACCTGCGTGCCAGCGAGTCCCTTCTGCATGGTGTCACGGACGCTGCCGGGATCCGGCGTGCGGCTCACAGCCCGGGAGTAGAGGTTCAGGCCCCCATCCGTCAGATACCTGCAGATGGGGGATCTGATGAAGTTCTGTAAGGGGGGAGGGTGACGGAACAGCCAGCTTTCTGACAGCTCTGTAAATCCACCCAGAATCCTCCGATAGCAGCCAGGACTGAAATCATGTAACACCAAGACCAGGAAAGTGCAGAGCTGGGGAAATTCACGGCTAATTATGGGGGTAACAAATCGTTACGCTTCCATTTATTTGAAATTAGAGTTTAGTTACTTATTTTACACTTAATAAGTGCGGCATAGGACTCATCTATCTTAGAGCAGAGGACCGTGACTAGTGATGAGTAGAATAGAATAGAATAGAATAGAATAGAATAAATCATTATTGTCCAGATAAAGTTGGACCTTTGCCTCTTGGTCTTGCAGTACAGTGTATATGTAAAATAAAATTTACAAACATACAGATAAAAAAGGTAAAACGTGAACAATCAGTCTTAAAGTAATATCACATGATTGCAATATATTCGTAAGATTTATTGCCCAAGGACAGAATGTCGTTTTAAAATATATTTCTCTATTTGCCAGGGCAAATGAAGGGACTAACTGAAACTCAGAATAGAAAAGATGTGTTCTAAGCCGTAATTATTGCCATATTATTGCCAGTTGTTGCCATTGGAATGTTTATTATCTGTAATAAAATAAAAATCAGAATCAAAATTCCATTGTTAAAGTAAAGGGCACACTGGTGCTGTAAGAGGTTACTGGTGCCATCGGTGCTATAAGCGGTTACTGGTGCCACTGGTGTCTGTAAGCATTTACTGGTGCCACTGGTGTTTACGTCTCTCTTACCCACTGCCGACATCCTCCGGCCTGCCATTCTTCGCCAGGATGTCCCCGTCGCTCATGTACCCCCCCACATCAGTCTCCGCACCGCCCTCGGTCACCCCCTCCACCCCCGCCTTCTCCGCCATCTCCGCGGCCCGTGTCCCCGTGGGCCCCCGCCGCAGGGGCCCAGTGTACATGAATCGCCCGGGGTCCGTGGGACCGTAACGGCTGGCGCCGGCTGAGCGGGGAGACGGGTAGCCGGTTGGCAGAGAGGGGGCGTCGCCGGCCTGCAGGCGGGGGCTTGGGGATTGGTTCAGGCGCCAGGACATGGGGGAGGAGCGGCTGGTCAGGGAAGGGAGGCCACGCCCATTGACTTCCGTGGTCACTGTGGCATCAAAGGTGGTCTCCAGGGTGCTGAGAGAGGAGAGGAGTCAGGGAAAGGCATTAGCAAAGTTCTGAGCAGCTCCGCTCTGCATTTCCGCATGGCCACAGGAGATCTGACACAGAGAGATCGATAGCTTTAGCGTTAATCCCCCCATACTGCTGACACTGTGCTGTCCCCTCGTGCCAAACCGAGACCAGAGGTGCAGCACCCTCACCCCACAGATGGGTCATGGCCAACCGCAAGCCGCAGACTTTCAGAAGCTTGGTCCTGCAGATACTCCTGATGAGATCAAGGTTCCGTATAACTCATATCTACAAAATAAATAAACTAGGACC
>JABFEB020000060.1:25738022-25748849 GCA_019775895.2 Stomatorhinus ivindoensis | reverse complement strand
AGAAAAGGAAACACTAGTGTCTCTCAGTTCTATTATGTGTGGGGACAGGTTGTGGGGATAGGCTGGAATCAGCGAGAAGGTTTTTGCAAAATAGGAGAAACCCAACAGCCTTTGATTAGCTGACACCTCTCAGTCCTCGCAGCTACCCCGTCACACACGGGCTATTCTTTCATTTGTTTTTTACACCACGACGCTCCTCTCACGCAGATCACAGTGACTGAGACTGACGCACCGTCTGTCAGTCCTCCATGGCATGACTGCCCAGGAGGGGGGGCCCGAGCCCGGGGCCCCATTGATTTCCCACAGAATCTGATCTCAGAGAGGCTGGCTGCTACCTGGCAGGTTCTGTGCCGCCCTTCCAGTTTAATTTCTCAATCGGATGTCTGTCTGGATCATTCAAGTGGAGGGGTGGGGGGCTGGGAAAGGCACTGGGGGGGTTGGTGCCGGGAACTAACATCTTCGTTGTGACATCCCTCCCCCCCCCAATAAATGAGGAGCATCTCAGGGGGGATGTAGAGTCACCAACCATAGCATCACCCCACAATCAGATGACGTGTCCTGAGAGTGCACCATCAGACACCTTCGACCCTCTTGGTTTAGAATAAAAAAAAACATGCAGACAGGGGCGAGGGAAAGGGCATGGGGTGGGGCTGGGGGGGTCGCCTGTCTATGCCACATAATTTTATTTGGCTTCTTTCATTTTCTCTCAAAAAACAGCCCTTTACATTTACATTATCTCTTTTTATCCCCTTCCATATTAAACTCTCTCCTACGCTCTTGCATGCTTCAAAAACATGTTTTTTTTTATGTGTATTTCCAAATATGGCAGTTTGGCTTCAGTTCTTTCTGCCTGCTCCTACCTGCTAAGCAGACTGTATAAAATAGCCTTCTGGCAACTGGCCTCACCCCCCTCTTTTTGCGTGTACTGATAATTATATACATTAATAGATGCCAGTAATGAAACAACTCCCAGGCTAGTCTTAAGAAAGGCAAGGCCGACCTGTGGCTGATCTGCGTCCCACGTAGGCTGGACATGGTCTCCTCCAGGTTCTGCCGCAGGTCGGCGATGTTCTTCACTGTCCGCATGCGCCTCGCCTCAGGGTCTTCCCCTGGAGGGTGGAGAGACGACAGGTCAGGCTGAGACCAGCCAGGCATGGGGCAACCGGTGTCAGGCCGCACTCTCTCAAGAAGCTCATTCCAGCAAGCCAGGGGATCTACACACCAAGGCAGGCGTCCATGTCCCTCCTCACTTCAGGGCTCTGAGGCTTGGAGCTCCATTGAAATGAGTACATCAACATGCTAGCTTTCCCAGGAATTCATCTTCGGATCTGATTTATCTAATGCCCTTAAGCTACAATATCACGTGTAACAAGTGCAGCAGAACTGTTTAGGAACAAATAATGCTTAGCAGAGAAGGAACACTGGCAGTATTGACTGCAAGAGTTTAGAAATCAGCAGATATGCCAAAGGTTATTTAAAAGGTGTTAACTAAAGAGTGATCTCTCCCTCCAGTGAACGACACTAACTGAAATAGCTGTAAATACACAACAGCCCTAGCTTATAAAATCCAGGACCAGGAATGAAAACCACTGAATGAAACCAGCATTGCATGTACAATTCAACCATGCTTGCTGTCTCAGGAAAATGACGAACCCAATCCAATCTTACCAGTATTAAGAACAGAATAGTTGGCCAATAAAGATTAATTTTCAGTTCTGGGGATAAATATTGACATTATATTAATTTGTCTGTGAAACATGTTGTTCCTTTAACCATGTACTGGATAGGCCATTGGAAAAAGGACTGATATTATGTTCCCAGATTTATAACTATTTTGTCTATTCTGTGAAATTCAGATTGTGAAATTGTTAGCCATGTTTTGTATTTCTGTTTTATTCTCTTTATTTTCTTTCTGAATGTTCTTTGGTTTATTAACTTAATCTGTTAAAAGCTTAAATTAGACCATCGGGGCCACTGGTAAAACTGGTGTTAACACTTTATAAAATGAGAACCTCTTACAACCTCTTGAATTCTGCAAAAATGTTGAAAAATTCTATTTAACTGTATCTTCTAAAACTTTTTTGTGTTTAGTGTGATGTCACTGATTTGTGTTTCTGTCATTAGACATGAATGCACGTGCGTGATAGAGATGAAGAGAGCCAAGCAGACAGGCTCAGTTTTCAGCTGCAGACCCAGGAAATAGGACAGTGACAAAGATAAATAATTCAGCACATTTTCCCCTGCTGGTAGCGACCACCCCTATAGCACCTCCCACGCCAGCCGGACACTGGTCCAGTTTAATGACCTGATGAGTGATTTATTGGGGGCTCATACAACAAACAGGTGGGCTTCTTATCCAAAACGAAGGCGGGGATAAGAGAAGTCCTGAGTTCTGGGATCAGTTTGGTCACCCAAGGGAAAAACACACAGACCTAAAGCTTTTTATCTGCTCACCCTGAGGTTCTGGAAGACGCACCAGCTGCTTTGGGAACAGCTCCAGTCCACTGGGTGCTGCGTATCAGAATCAGCCAATTACAGTCCTATTACGGGCAGAGGGACTGAGCTGAATGTGGACTCGGCATTTTGAGGGGGTTCTCTGGACCCCACCTACCGAGATACCACCTTGTGGTCCAGACCCTTAATATTCAGAATCTCTGTCCGAACCTCCACAATGAACAGTGCAGTCCTCTCCAGGATACCACCACTCCCAGATAGACATTTGCAGAGAGAAGTGACACTAAATGGTTCATTTTTGTTCATATAACAGAGAGCTGACAGATCCCAATAAATCACATCATGGGATTCATCAATGTCAATGCGGCAACACAACGATGAAATACAATAGCGCCGTAATCCGAGAATGCAGCAAAAAAGCTTATTCCATCAATGCAGTTTACAATATCAAAGCGTAAGCCACATGCCTGCAAAGCCGTACGTGAAACCAAACAGAAATCTCAAGCCCCGGAGATAATGAGGTGGGGATAAAAAGCTGGATTTACCATCAAAATCACAAATAACCTCGCACACACGTGTTAGGTATTACAGCTTTCCCCTGTTTGGTGAAATGCCCACTTTGCTGGGTTGGCGCACTAGCGAGGCACCGCCAACGGTCACACACATGTGCCACAACTCCGCCTCCCCACGAGTTCATGGTTAAGACACGCTTCTGCGGAACCCCGTCCAACACCCCCTTCTGATTACTGTGCTGACGGATCAAATCCCCCAGAAACACTATATCTCACAGATGGGTTAGCTAACTACACACCAACAGCATGGCAACAAGCCTAAATCCACCATAACAAAAGTATCTGTGGCGGACCTGTAGGCGTCATCGAGTCTGGCGTAGACGGAGATGCAGTCGACTTTGGTGACAGGTGACACTTACGCAGTGAATGAGAGTGCAGGGCCTGCTCCAAGTCCCCCAACATGGTAAGGATCACCTCCTGGTCCAAATGAGCGGTACCTTCACGGGCACACCCATGCTCCTCCTCCCCCCACAGACCCCCGGTGGTGTCCAGGCCCGGTGCATGAGCCCCCGCCTCATCATCCGACCGGCTGCCGCTACCCTCCTCGCCCGTGGCCTCACCCACGCCGCCCCTGCGTCTGCCCCCTAGTGGTGGATGGACTGAGGTGGCACGCCCATCTGGTGGCCTTGCTGCTCGCGCCAACGGAGACTGTGAGCGGAAGAAGACATTGGACAGGGAGAGGGAGCGCGTCCGAGCCCTCTGCCAGGGGTCACCGGGGGCATTGTCCATGCCTCTTTTCGGGGCCTCCAGCTCCAGGGTGCCTCCCCTGGGCCGAGCCTCACTCAGAAGGGTCAGGTTTGTGAGCGACTTTGGTTTGTAGAGCTTCTCCCGAGCCGGGAGCGTCCGCCCGGTGGTGGGGCTCCCACCCTGGAAGACGGAAAACTCTGCCACCTTCTTCATCCTCCTACTCTTCCTCTCTCGCTCTGGATCTTTGGGTTCCAGTTTGACTGCTCCACCTGTTCACCACTCACATCCTCCTCCAGACCACGGCCGTGCCTCCTAACACTGGATCTCTCGCAGTCTGCGACAGCCGGCCGAGCTGCTCCTCACATGTGGGCGGGACCGGGCTCGGAGTCCGTCCGCCGCATTCTGCGGTCGCGCTGCCACACCTCCTGTCACCTGGTGCCACGACGCTGCGCTTCTCCTTCCCTCTCTTACTCCTCTCCTCGCTATCTCCTTCCCCTTAGCTCCTCAGCAGCCCAGTGAGCGGTGAGGGAGCTGATGAACGTGTTGTCTCCCTCACTCTCCCTCTCTCTCTTTCTGCCTCACCCTCCCTCCTCTCTCCCTCCCTCTCTCTCTCTTGCTCGTTCACACTTCTAAAGCTCAGCTGCTGTTTAATCTCCCTCCTGCTGAAGGCCTCTCCTGCGATCTCAGTGCCCCCCTCTGTCCTCCAGATCCCGTTTTGCCATACCTGCACCCCCTGATACCCCTGCAGCTCGTTCTGAAGCCTCCCCACCCACTTTCTGGGCTCTCACAGGGGGAGGGGTCACCCCTAGACTTGCCGTATCCATGCTGTGGACAGAAGCACAGCACATCATTTCATCCTATTTGTGACTGCCCGTGACATCCAGGAGCTCCTGGATTGGCTCAATATTCCTGAGATCCCAAATACCTACACAGAGCCTGTGGAAAGGAAATATAGGCCTAAGGTCTGCTTGCA
Source organism: Stomatorhinus ivindoensis (assembly GCA_019775895.2). Classification (NCBI taxonomy): domain Eukaryota; kingdom Metazoa; phylum Chordata; class Actinopteri; order Osteoglossiformes; family Mormyridae; genus Stomatorhinus; species Stomatorhinus ivindoensis. The sequence continues at coordinate 25,744,163 of JABFEB020000060.1, read as the reverse complement.
CTGTAGCTTGCTGCTGAACGTAATTTTTTGGAAGGGTGGGGGGATAGCTCTCATGTATCCAGCAAGGCCGATAGCCACAGGGAGCAGCAAACAGCCTTCTGAAAAGTCCATCCCTCATCCACCAATCATAGATGAGATTAGGAAGGCTGTTTTTAGAGCTCTCTGAAAACACTCAGGGGCTCTGGGATAATACCTCGAGGCTGCTGATCGCCTAGCGATCACTACAGATCTACCCTGGCAAATGGGGATCCCTTTTCTACACATACCATGCCACATGTTTATCAGGAAAAGACTTCTAGATTCTGTCCTGTACTAGATTCAAATCCAACTTGACTCCGCCCACATGCATGTGTAATTGCAGCTTAGAAATATAAAAATAAGACTGAAAACAATGTCGTGCAACACTGCATAAAAAAATCCTGTGACTTTAACTAGCGCACGTAGCACATGAAAGCATCCATTTATGTTGTCCTGTTAAAGTTTCTGTTTGGTTTTCCAGATGCAATTTACAAGCACAACAAGACGTGCTTTGGTTTTGCCCCAGTCCTCTGTGTTGTCCATCTTGTGTTTAAATAAAAGTCAACACTTTTGCATTTTCTCTGCACACTGTAGGATGCCCACCCTGCGCAACAGCGCATGACATAACTGAACAACCTCCTTAGTGGTAATCACTAATGCTATAATCACTAGTGCTAGTCGCTAATGCTAATCACTAATGCTAATTGTAGCGCTAATCCAAGTCTTCCTGGAAAGTCGCAGGGAGCAGCCTATCACTTAAATGCAGCCTTTCCTTAACTGCTCATAATGCCACCCCACCTGCAGCAGGCTGCCTAAATCACCATCTGCCACTGTCTTGGCTCTCCGTCCTCACATGCCATCCCGCTCCCCATGCCATGCACTGCTGGCACTCTCAGCAGAAAACAGAGAGGTCAGAGTGATGGATAGACCTAGACACCTAAAAACATCTGCCCTTGTGCAATCGTGAGGAGTAACATCTGGAATTGACTTCTCATTGGATCCTTGACAGCCTTCCGCTCTGAACCAATCAGTGACTTAATAGCAAACGGAACATCAGCTCTGGCTTCCAAAGCCTCATTCCTCCCACCTTCATCTGTGGCTCCTGTCCGCTCCAGGACATTTTATTTGGCATTTTATTTATTTAGCAGATGCTTTTTCTCAAAGGCAACACACTTCCATTTTTTTCCGGAGATAGCAGGGTCAGAAAGGCCTTGGAGTAATTGGGCGTGAAGGGACTTGCTCATTGGTCTAATGCTCAAATCACTCCGCCCTAAGCTGCTGAGTGGTATCTGGGGCTCTGTCCTGTCCACCTCCATTACCTACCAGAGATCTCCTCCAGGCACTGTTTGGCCGTCTTGCTGTATACCAGGTCCTCCTTGGAGGGGCTGAAGCAGGGGTCAGTGGGGGCCACGCTGGCACAGTCGTTCTCAGAGCAGGTCCTGGGGGGTCAAAAGTTCAATAGCTATAATAAGAAGACTCGTGTGCATTAGAAAACAGGGCACATTGATAATGCACTGATGACTATCAGGTAATCTTCAGGTTAATGACTCGTCTCTTTATAATGCGGCCAATTCCATGAAACCATAGGAATAACGTCGCCATGGGGAACTTCAATTTACCAAACCGCAGCGTTGCCACCCGGGTAATTCATGTAGAGAAAGTGCTCCACTGCACCTGCATGGATTTATCAGTGTGACGAAAATAACAGGATGGGGATGAGAGCCAAGTGGAGCCAGATTTAAATTTCAGCACGTCGAGGACTATAAGCTTTGTCAGTGGCAAACAAAAGCCACCTCCACAAACGTTTCCCCAAGAGAATTCGAAGACGGCCTTGAGAAGCGGGTAATCTGCCCTCTACTACGACGAAATTCAACTGTAAGGAAATAAGCACTCTTGGTTACAAAGAGTGAACGACATGGGCAATTCTAGGATTTTTTTTAAGGTGGGGGGCATAAAAGAATATATAATTGATATAGAGGGGGCAAGCTTATCATTAGCCAATGATATGTTTCAAATTGGCGAATGAAAGGGGAGGGGCACTCTGGAGGCCAATCAGCTTTCAGCTGGGTCTAGTGGCCCTGCCCCCATATATGCTTCAGGTGAATGGTTTCCATGGAGTCAAAGTGACAGGATGTGGAAAGGATCTTCCCAGTCTGCCCCTGTGGCACTGTGACGTACAGAGACAAGACCAGAAGCACAATAGGACAAAATGCTCCTGTTGCTGATGTGAAGATCACATTTTCATCAACCCGATCTCCTTGTTGGACTGTTCAACGCACAGGGCAGCCCTAGGCCTCTGCTGCTCTTTAATATATTCCCAAACTCCTGAAGCTCATGGCTGACACCAAAAAATCTATTTTCCTGTTTCTAGTGCCGCCAGCCAATCGCCGACACACAACATCGCAGGAACAGGGAGAGCGCGTTGGATCGGCCGCAATACGTGGGCGTAATAACACGTCTGCGCTCAAGTTGCAGCAGCAGCTCATCGGACTCTGACTCATCTCAACGTTGCCCATTGAAGAACCACTAGAGTGCCGAGTTCTACACCGATCATTTATAGTGCTCCTGGCCCTTTAAGGATGGAATAACTGGCCAATCAGCAGGGTCTTCATGCCCAGATGTAACATGCATAGGATGGACATTGTATTTGCATCTGAAGACACCATAACCAAAGTTAGTTCTGCCACCCTTTCCTTTCTACTCCCTCCCACGTTTCTGTCCACTCTGTTTTTTCTCCTTTTTCGTATCTGACATAACTGAATTGTTAAATCCACCAGGCACCTAGTCAAACCATAGAGCATTGCATTGTTCTAGCCTCTGTTAACACCACTGCTGCCCCCTAGAGGCTCACCTGTATATGAAAGGGGCGACGGTGGCCGTGTTGGGATGGTTTTGCTGCTGCTGTTGTGGCAGCTGAACTGCCCCATTTCCGGGCACGGGCCCCCCGTTCAGGCCTAAGGCTGATGACGAGGACACCATGCTGGTGCGGCGCCCCCCCGGCCCTGCCAGTCCTCCCAGCGGCCGTGTCGCATGGTAGGTCTGGACTCCCTTGGCTGGTTTGCCTGTCTCGCCTTCCCGGCCGACGACGGGCAGACTGGCTTGACAGGCTGCTGGCTTGGCGACGCTTTGGGACACCTTGGTGCCTGGCTTGGGGATCCCACTGGATGCTGGAGGGATGCCCTCCTTCTTGACAACCGAGGACTTCCCCCCCTTGGGGATGAGGCTGGCGATCTTCGAGGTCTTCTTGGGGGCATCAGCAGGTTGCTCCTTCTCCTCCCGGCTGGGGGTGCTGGCTCGGCTCTTGGGTCTGCTCTTGTCCTCCTTGTCTTTAGGCTGGACCAGAGACTTGCTGCCGGTGGTCTTACTGGGGTTTTTCACCAGGCCAGATTTGAGGGGCTGCCTGGGGCTGCTGCAGGCGGAGCCCGGTCCCATCAGGCCCTCCTCTCCATATTCCAGGATGATCTCCTCCTCCTGCAGGGGCATCTCGGCCATCGAACCAGGGCTGGGGAAAGCAGTAGGTCGTGGCGATGGCCGCGTGTTGACGAGCTTGAACCTCTCAAGCATAGACCTTTGGACCCCGGCAGCCGCCTTTCCCACCTCGGCCAGTGGGGGCCTGAGTCGGTCAGAGGCGAGGCCGAGCATGGGGGTGGGGCTGGGGGCTGGTGGCGTCGGGGAGGTGGCCGGGCTCGGCGTCTTGACTGCCAGCATGGAGGAGGTGGCACTGTGCTTCATGTTCATGGACTTGCTGCGCCAGGGCTTGCTGGTGCTGGGGGAGGGGATGGCAGAGACCAGCTGCTGCTCGTTGGTGCAGGCAGGCAGTGGGGGGCTCCCATTCATGCCGGGCAGCGGGATGGATGACACCGATTCTGCGAAAGAGCAAGACAGGAAGAGAGGGTCATCATTCATACAGATGGGCCATCCATATCATTAGCTAATAATATTTATTAGCAGGTGAGTGACAGCATAAAGGGCACTTAGGGGACCAATCAGCTTTCAGCTGAGACCAGTGGTCCTGTGGTCCTGCCCCTATATACACCCCTCCCGGCCTTATGTTCTTATCCCACCTCTGGGGGTGCAAGAGCAATGGGCAACAAACGGCGATTTCCGAATCTGAGACCCCAGAGTAAGGGGGGCCACTCAAGCAGAAAATGAACAGGTTTTGGGGCAACCAGCAGGTTTTGGGGCAATCTCTAAATATCACGGGGCTCCCATACAGCTGGATGTGGCTGATTTGTGACTCATTTTCACCACTGAGCGGGGTGATTTTTTTCCCCCTCCCCATTTATCCTAGATTGTTCCATTTCATTTTTCACTGCCAGCGCTACCAGGCACGCGTCAGGGGAGATTGAGGTCTGTGTGAGAAACCATGCTCCCCATTTACTAAGCCCAGTGCATGCTGGGAGTTGAGACTGAAACTGATGCGCCATGGACTCAGGGATTCCCGTCAAATTCCAGAAACGCCCACATCACCCTCTCCAAAATTCTTCATTAAAAGACCAACTTTGCATGACTTGCCTGACTGTCATCAGGTTTCCCTAGATCCATGTCTGGGGCTGTCCTTTCACCTGCCACCAATAGGTGGCGCTGCTTCAATTTTTCATGCAGTTTGTCCGGGAAAAACAAGCATGCAAATAACATAACCCGTAATGCTGTACTCTGTACATTTTCCTAATTCCCTCTTATGGAATAACGGACGCAAAGGATTTATTTTTATTCTTGAAACGGTTTGATAACAGTCGTGTAACCTGTCCTCGCCTGCCTGGAAACTTCCTGCTGGGTGATGTGTCAGGACGGTACGGATGCTTACAAACTCCTCAACTGACATCAATAAGCACTTTGGCTGGGTAAAGAGGCCGGCATGACCCCACTAAATGCGATGAGCATGTAACATTCGACAAGCTAATGCCAGAGCTCCCCCCCATCTACCCATCTATCGTGGTGGTGGGGGGCGGGGGGGGGGGTCACAAAGCTTCCCAACGCATTTAATGAGCGATGCCAATTTCCGCGGACGGTGGCCAGGCACTCAGGCACTGATCCGCCCGACTCGCAGCTCCAGAGGAAAACCATGCTGGGTTTCCATGGTAACACACACTTTTTTTATGTCACTCAGCACCTTGTTGGGGCAGTGGAATGTCACACCTCATGCCCCCCCCCCCCTCGCCGCCACTCCCACATATCTGCCACATACTCAGCAGTCGCTGCATCCATTGTCTGCTCTCCTGCGCTACAGCACACACTGACTGCGTAACTGTCACATCCCCGTCCTCCGAACAGCCTGACTGCCGTCTCTCTGCAGTAACCACTACACATTTAACATTGTCTGCCCGACGTGTTTCATCTTTGTGTAAAATGTTCCTCTTGCTCACACCAGGAACTGACTGCGAAGATACGGATCTGAATGCAAAAACAGACCAGCAGATCACCGCAGAACTGGGACTGTGATTTAGGGGTCGTTCCCTTATATGTGAGATTGTATATCACAGACATCCCATCTTGGGCACATTGACATCTGGAAAACAAAACACCACCCCAGGAAAATTATATCTGGAAAATGCTGGAATAGCATTGCTTTCTAAAATACCATCAAAGTACCGGATACCATAGAATGGTCAATGTCCAATGGAGGGTTTGCTGGCGATAAAATTTGGGTGGGGCAGCCTTGCAGCGGTAAAACGCCTTGCTGGTTAATTTTACCACCGCTGAACAGCAGCATGGCAGAATTCCAGGATGTTGTGCATCATCCACAGGTGTCAAGGAGCTGTTGCTGATTTGTGGGAGACTCCCGGAACTTCCGGAAGATGCTGGATGTCTGATATCCTTCATAAAGTCACTGTTGTTTGTGTTTGGCATGCAACTATTTTTTTTCCCATTTAACATCTCAAATTCTGGGCCAATTTCTCTAAACTCGAACCAGGACAGGGACCCCCTACAGAGACAGTCCATCATGCTTGGTGCCCGCCAGGGACAGGGACCCCCTACGGAGACAGTCAGTCGTGGTTGGTGCCCGCCAGGGACAGGGACCCCCTACGGAGACAGTCAGTCGTGGTTGGTGCCCGCCAGGGACAGGGACCCCCTACGGAGACAGTCAGTCGTGGTTGGTGTCCACCAAGGACAGGGACCCCC
>JABFEB020000060.1:25715778-25726228 GCA_019775895.2 Stomatorhinus ivindoensis | reverse complement strand
TGTGTACCTAGTAAAGTGGGTCCTCCCCTGTACTGTGTGTACCTAGTAAAGTGGGTCCTCCCCTGTACTGCGTGTACCTAGTAAAGTGGGTTCTCCTCTGTACTATGTGTACCTAGTAAAGTGGGTCCTCCCCTGTACTGTGTGTACCTAGTAAAGTGGGTCCTCCCCTGTACTATGTGTACCTAGTAAAGTGGGTCCTGCCCTGTACTGTGTGTAAGTGGGTTCTCCGTTGTACTAGCTATCTGTCTGGTACTACCTAGGTGTACCTAATAAAAGGGCTATAAAGTGTCTTGCAAATGGCTCTCATTCATAGTTTCTGTACATCCTGCATGTGTACCTTCACTACAATGGGCAAATTCTTTTTCTTTAAGTAAATAGTTCCCTTGTACATTCTATGCTTTCAGGAGGCTGTGGATCCATTCAAACACATACTTTTCTTTGTCACTTGAGGGGGGTGTGTTAATTTTAAAAGGACAGTTATTATTCTTTTTAATTCCTGAGCCCTGTGACAGATAATAATGAGTTTGTTTTCTTGGAAAAGAGTGATGTGCTATCTCTGCATGTCCAACAATCCTTTTCGTTCCTGACATATCATTTATTACTGAGCATGGCGACAAGAGCCAATTGAATTGGGTCACACTTTGTCTGTAAGGAGGAGTGTTACCAGTTCAGAATCAGCATATATATCCAAAAAAGGCCTATTTTCACAGGCTGTGACGGGATACAGTGAAAGTCTGGATTTCTGTCGAGCATCATGTTTCAATCCCCTGTTCTTAAGGGATGTGAATTAGTGAGACCTTCATCATTTTCTCCTTTTTCCTCATTGCATCACCCTCATGACGCCCCGCGCTGACACCCCCGGCGTGTTTAATTCAGCTGCCGACCGAGGCTTCGCACAAGACTTCTGAAATCCTGAAAAAGTGTCTCCCTGTGTAATACAAAGGCAGCGTTAGACAAAATAACTCCGAGCTGCCTCCCTTCCATGATGATGATGGAAAGGCTGTCGACAGCAAACCGACGGTAATTGCAGAGCAGTTTCTTAATGATCCACGGCAAGCAGCCGGGGCCCTTTTAGAGCCATTGTCTGGTGTGGCGTTGGAGATGTCAGTCCCGACAGCCCTTGGTGGATTCAGGCGTCGTCGGCGATTGGCAGAGACATGCGGCCTAGATGGCACCTTACCTTCGGCGGAGAGGCCCTGTGTGTTGACTCCCCGGGCTTCCAGAAAGCTGAGACAGATGTCCACATTCTCGATCTGAAAGACAGCGAGCAGAGGCCCTCAGAGCTGGGCCGAGGACGGGGCCTCACGTAGGAAGCACGAGGGGAACAGATGGACCACCTGAGGTGCGTCTTCAGAACCACCAGGGCCCGACCCCTGTGTGGCCGGGCATCTGCCACGTGTCCCCTGGCCACAACACCGTGGGACGGGCACACAGATATAAACACCGGCCAACAGGTGCAAAAACAGAGCAGGATCCCCAGCAGAGGAATACAGGCCCTGCTCGATGAGACATCTTTGGCTTCATGCACGCTTTGTTTAAAAAACGCATCTTTTTTCCCATCCTGGCTTTACAACAAAGGTCTTTTACGGCACAGCCGGGAGGGAGCACGAGGCTGAACTGTGTCGCAGTCGCCGCCGGCAACGCCCTCTGTGCCGGGAAGCCGTCCAGCGCTAGCGGAGGGTAATGGACTCCCCGTTGGTTTTGAGGCCATTCTGTCACCTCACAGAGTCCTGGCTCTCAGCTAAACCAACGGAGCTAATGTGTGACTGGAGAACTGAGACCGAATGGCCACCACGCGACACCGGGTCTGGGCTGTCAGCCTGCGGAGGGCCTGACTGGTACCAGAGGGTTGTATAAGGGACCAGGCCCTAGGTACAGTGCGAGGAGGAAATACACAAAAAAAAAACAAATCCCAATTTCATTGTTCCCCAAATTTGCAAAATGGAACATGGAAGAGCTGGCAAAGCATTTTTAAATACAATAGTTCACATCATTTTACTTAATCAGTCATTTGACTGAAGAAACAAAGAAGAAAATGTACAGGCTCTTGGCTTTATAAAGAACCACTGGGAGTGACTGACAAGCCCAGAGCCTCTGAACAGGGGCAGTATAAATATTGTATATTAGTTCAAAACAAACCAAAATGAGATGTAATCAAACAGACCTGTGTGGAAATGGCTAATTTCTTGGGACTGATGATTTAATTACAGTTTCCAAATATTTAGATTATCTTCTGGTAAATCCCACGGCACTTATGTAAGGAAATCAGCATCTGCTTTCAATACAGCTACATAAGAGGACTCGTGGTTTTGTGATGAAATATTTAATGAATGACACAAGTTTAGGGTGCTGGTGTACCTATTAAAGCACAGCGGAGAGCACTATGACTGGGAGGCAGGTTTCCCAGCACATAAACACAAAAAAGAAGGATGGTAATAAAATACCCCTAGGGGGCGTCGTTGGGAGCCATGTGTGTCTTAGTGAGTGATCACATGGCATGTTTATGTTCATGGGGCGAACAGACCTTTGAGCTGGGGAACAGGGCAGAAACTGCCTAAGGATGGAGCAAGAGAGTGACGGTAAAAGCCAATGTGGAAACAAGTCACTGTTTCCCAAAGCCAGGCCCTGCACCACATCCCGAAAAGCGAAAAGAAAGCGTTTTGGGAATTCTTGGATTCTGACCTCTGCCAGATTTGGTGAATGTGGTGTGAAGCTTTTAGCGTTAAGGTTAAAATGCTGAGCGAGCGTTTAGTGTGTGTGGAAAGCACAATTCAGCCACAGAAATTACTCAGAACTACAAAAAACTTCTGAGCAAAGCTTCATTGGATTTATAACGACACTATTTACGATGCAGCCAATTACAGCCGGATTTCGACTAAAAGGAGTGTTAATGTTTTGCTACATTTTGCTATATAAACCCCAGTATTACTGGAAGAAAATGAGACCACAAAATTTTGGGTTGTTTATAATGGAGGGACTTTTCCCAAATGAAAATGACTGGAAGAGCAAAATACTCAGCATCCCACAGAAACAGTCCTATTGTTAATATGAGCATTGCTGATTGTGAAGTGTTCACATTCGCTGATGGAAATTATATGTATCTAACGGGAAATGTGTTGTTGATTAAGGCTGTTAATTTTCTTCTGAATAATTACATTTGTAGAAGTTTTTTTTCAGTGACAATCAGTCACAATCTACTATAGCATCGTTACAAATATAGGTAACTGCAACATGTGAAATACTTAAGCTACACAAATGCATGTTGGAACAAAGTATCCCATTCCAAAAATATCAGCTAATCATTCTTCAACACGATAATAGAACCACAGTGATGCTTTGTTTGGAAAGTACCACTTCTTGGATAGAAGCTGAGAAAAACTAACGACCCTTTGTTTACTTACAGATGCAGTTATTCTTTTCATGACACCAACATTTACTATTAGAGGATTATAAAGAGATTCCGGAACTTTAAATATACCACTTTTATATGGTTCTTCTTACAAAATAAATACTTTAATCGCTGCATTAAGCGAACACTGCGTTGAGCAGTTCGCTCCTGTAAATGGAATACTTGATGCAAACATTTATCCATCCTTTCAATTAAATCACAAATGGAATTGGCTGTATAGTTTAAATGGACTTTTCCACCGATGCTAGAGTCTGACAAAAGTTTCACATAAACACAGACCCCGGCCATTTCCACTCTTGGCAACCACACAATAATAGCTACACCATTGGTGGTCCACACAGATCTGAAAATCGCCAAGCTCAATGTTGGCACCACTCACAGGGTGCAAAAACAAATGTAATAAAAAACATCAAATATGACCTAGGTTTAAAATACCCATTACCCATTACCCATTGTTGTTTTTTTTTTTTTTCCCCACTGTACTTGAGAGACACCATCTACCGGAATCAAATTCCTTGTATGTGCTTGCACATACTTGGCCAATAAACACGATTCTGATTCTGATTCTGATTCTGAATATGCTCTTAAAAATTCATTTTAGATGGCAGCAGCACCATTTGGGTGGTGAGATGCTGTTGATGGACCTCAACCTTTTGGAGTTTGCTGCCAATGGTCCATCCCTGGGCAACAGCTTCCCAAACGAAGAGGAAAGAAAGAGAAGAGAAAAATGCAGACGAGGTTGCGGTGATGGCCCATAAATTCCTGAGGCTTATCCGGTCCAATTAAAGACCAAAATAATCCACACTGACACACCGCTTCTTCAAAGTGCCTTATGGCATGTATGCGTATCAAGGCATTCCACACATAGTGGGGTCGGGTTTTGAAACCCACGGACAGACGGTGCCTTGTCGTCATTTACGCGACTCAGACTTTGAGTGCGGTGTTCTTGCCGTGCGTGGGCAGCAGGTGGAGCAGTGGTTGAGGTTATGGATTTTAAGAGGATGATAGCAACAAAAAATATGAATAGTGAAAGCGGAAGGACCCCTGTCCCTCTCTTTAAGCTTTCAGCACCCCTTTCGCAACTGCCCACGGGTGACTCAGCGACTCCTCTCGAGTGTGCTCGTTAAGTGCCCCCTCCCTCATGACAGAGGCACCCACACAGAAAGGACACCCGATGATTATTGCCTGTTAAGCCTCGGCTGGTTTAAAAAAACCACTTTGCTGTAGATATCCATGCAAAAGAGCTTTATGTGTGACAAAGGAAGAGAGACACTCTTTGTCAAAGATTAATTTAAACAGACCTGTAATCAATAAACCATTAAAAGTAGCATTAAGACGGGGACATTCGAAGGGTACAGCACTCTGCATTGGTGGAACATCGCCCATCAGGCATGAACTGAGGGAGTATTCAGCAGCTTGATAAATTCTCCATGCAGGTGTAAGGAAGTGAACACACTGGGATGTGACAGGCATGTCTCCATACACAGAGACGGAGAAACGTCCCGCAGAGCAGTAGAATGATGTATTTCCACGGTCAGCATGACTCCCTCACCATCTCCAAGGCCACGGACCAGTTCTCCACAGTAGAAGGCTGTCCATCATACCAACACCTGGGTGGACGAATTCCTCTCAATAAACATCTCCCTGGCCCAGCGGCCACCCCCCGCCCTCCATTTCACTCTGACTGCAGTAGGGGTTAAGCATGACCGTTACACCCCACGTCTAAGCAGCGGCCATCAGGGACACCACATTTATCAGAGCAAATAACCGCAGTAGCACTAATATGAGCCAGGGACACTCCTGATGGTGAAAACGGCCGCTCGCTGTGAAGCTCATTATCAACTCGTTTAATTTCACTCAGGTCGAACCTCACCAAAGTGATTCTGCACACAATTAACCAAAGTCAAAGTTATTTGCATGCAAATCTATAGTTTTTATTCTTTTATATGGATTTCTATTGTAGCATCATATGTGGGCCTGTTATTGGAGATATTTTGAGATGATATCAGAATTAATGTGAAATATGAAGGAGAAGAGTCACTAATGCACAAACTCATTTTCACCTTTAGGGACCGTCACATACAAACACCATTAGTTTCACTTTCACACGTGTCTGCCAGAGACGGTCCCTTAGCGTGGCTGTTTGCCTGGAAATGTTCAGACGTACCCTGAACGATGGGGGGAGGTGCAGTGTCTGCAACACCCCCCAAATAACAAGCAGCCCAATGAAAACAGACATTATTCATCGATGCTGTTAGAAGCCCATCAGAATGCACTGCACTAGTCAGTCTAGCCAGAATCACAGTCACAAAAAAACAGAAACCTCCAGCCTGCCAGCGCCAACACTATGGTGGTGGGGGGCAGCAGACCATGACTGAAAAGACTGAGAGATCCAGGTGAACTACCCCAATACCATCTTGTTAACATGACAAATGTTCTGGAAATAAGGAAATGTTTATGGGTCTACAATCAGAGCCAAGTTCAGAGCTTTAAATAAACATCCATGTAAGTGACTGAAGGACAGATCAGTCTTTCACAGATCTGTCTATCACACACTCTTCTGCTACAGATTTGTCCTTCTCAGACTCATCTTTCCTGAACCAAATCTTCACAGTCCTTCAAAGACTGATCCTTCACAGATCTGTCCTTCTCAGATCTACCCTACACAGATCTGTCTTTTATAGATATGTCCTTCACAGACTCATCCTTCACAGATCTGTCTTTTACATATCATTAGAAAGCTTTTGGGGATCCCTAGATGACAGGTTTCCAAACCTGTTGGATTAGGAGTTTGGAGTGACCCAGGAGTCTGGGAGACAGTCTCCTGGAAGAACATCAAAACACAAGACAAAGTCCACCATTTCTGCATATCTACAGTCCTTACCAGCCACACAGATGGTAAGCCACTCTTCACAGACATATGTTTGGGCATTTGAGTGCTTGAGATCTTTATAGAAATAACTAGGGCTCTGTACCGGTCCTAGGACCACCATGAAAGCAGCAGACTGGGTCACTAACAACAGGACATTGAAGGAGACATTGACAATATACCAGAGGAGCATAAATCCTGACCAAGATTATGTTTTACCCAGTCAGTTGAGTATGAAGAGTCACAGTCACAGAGTACTCAACTGGTTGATTGAAACAAAATCTTGATCTGGTTTTTGTACTTTCTGGACCTGAACGTTCCATCTCTCCCTTATACCCTCTCAGTGCTTTTCACCCCTTCTTCTCCCTGGACCTACAGCTCAGCTGTTTTGTTCAGCTCACCTTTAAAAATGCATTAATTAAGCACAAAACCTGGGTGCATACAGGGGCAGGGCTACAGGGCCTGAAAGCTGATTGGCTCCTGGAGTACCCTGATCCTGTAAGGACCCATCCAGTCAGGCTTTACCTTATGATGAAGATTGTGTTCCCCTCCAATTGCACGAACATTGCCAAACTGGCTAAAGTTAACCGAGCGTGCGGCGCCCATCCTGAACACTGGCGGGAAAATTAGAAGGCCGAGTGGCCCGATGCATGGTTCTGACCTGCAGCGCTCCACACCGACGGCTTTGTAGACCACATGCAGACACCTCACCCCATTATTGTGGTCTTGTTCCTCTAATCCCACCCTTGATGCCAAGCGACTGCTGCTCTCTTGGTTATTAAATAACACCAAGGGCAACGTTTGAGGTCCACAGAGCTCCCCAAGGAATGGGGGCGGTCTGCAAGTCAGCATAGCTGGCTCATACCCCGCGGCATATGTGATCCGCCTCACGAGCACGCATCACGGTGTCATGGCGACAAACGACAACCCCGCCGCACACGATCAGTGGCGTTGCTAACTCAACAGTTAGCTATTCCTGCTGCTCCCAGCCTGAAATTTAGCCTCATTTGCCTCAGTTTGAGATTAATTAGCTCTCCCAAGAGCCACCAAATCAATGGAAAAAGTTTATCATGCATATCATTTGCATCTCATCTTCATATCCCACTCACAGCCTGATACTTCCACATCTAACCCAGGCGTAGCGACAGCTGGGGGAGCAGTACTGTGGCCTCCCAAATCAGGGTTACAAGCTTGATTCACACCCCCCAGGGTTTCAGGTGTGATTCCTGCCCACCTCCCGCTGTGTGTGTGGAGTTTATGGAGATCCAAGGAGGCATGAGGTTAAGACAAACCGGTATCTCCACCTCGTCCTTGGTTTCTGCCCGGAGATATACCAGTCACCCATCCATACCTGCCCCGTGCTTCCTAGAATAGGCTACATAACCCTGTGCTGGAACAGCGGTTCTGGAAAAGTAAGCGATTGATGCTTAACAGCCATTTTTTAAGCTGGGTTTCTAAGCAGTCTACTCTGCTCTCATTAGAATCGGCGAGATACCCAGAAGTCTGCCTACAGAGGCGAAACTGCAGAACAGCATGCTCACATCTCAAAGGGAACGTCTCCAATAGGTGACTTGAGTGATGAATTCCCCCACACGCTCTTCTACCAAGGTGACCTCTGGCCAGAAATAATGAGAACTCCTGCAGAAACTGCCATTTCGCTCTCAGTCCACCCCGTCCTCTCCACCACACCTCTGCCATCTCGCTTCCTACCCAGCTGTCGGGGTCAAAGGGCACCCAAACAATCCATCCGAAGGTGGAGGTGGCCCATACCCGGCCCAGGAGGGCCCAGTGGTTTATGTCACCGGGGCCTTACCCCCAAGTACAGAAATCCCGCTGCTTTACTGAGGTACTCTGCTCTATCTGCTCTGGACCACGACAGGCAGCTTGAAAATAAACAGCAAAAAAAAAAACAACCTACAGGAAAAAAAAAAAAAAAAACACTGACCTAGCAAAAGTAACCGTCCGACAAGAAGGACGACCCGCATGTGTTTGGGGAGCCATTAAAGTAAGACTCAGGGAACAGGATCAGAGAAAAAAGCACAAGCGTATTCAGAACTTGGCTCCAGCCTTCTGCTGCAGCATTGTGCCGACTGCGAGTGCCTGAGAACTGATTAACTCGTTACCGGCCCTATTAATTACGGGAAAATGCAGAGCAGAGCAAGAACGAGCTTAACGAACTCACTGGAGTATCCCGTCAGGTGCGAAAACATCCTTTTTGGTGACAATAATTTGAAGGCATATTTTTGGCTGCCAAGACATCTCACCTTCTGATGGAACGGGACCGAAGCATGCACGCGTACGGTCAGACACGCGGCCCTCGTGTCGACAGCGCGCGTCGCAGCGAGAGCGGCAGACTCACCATTTGCGATTGGCTCCTGGGACAGCCATTGATGTCTTCCACCTTTTCATTCGCTGGAAGGGCAGGGAGGAAAGTGTTAGCTGGTGAGGGGAATGCGAGGACAAACTGCAGTGGGGGAGTAAAAGGAAAGCTCGAGCTGGGGAGCCAGTGCTGACACCAGGACGGAGGACGGTGCCTGTCTGACGACCCGTGTAAAGTTTTGAGACAGTCCCGGTACTCGGGGGGGGGGGGGGGCATGTGCAAAAGGGAGGAGGTGGTAAAAACAGGGCTATCCAGGCTCCCTAAGGAGCACACATGGGAAACACATGCTTTAATAGAGCCCACAAAGTTTACTGGCCGGCTGGGCACACGCCAGCTCCGTAGATCACCATTGGCTGATGCAGGAGGGGGCGGGGCCACACCGTCCACTCTCTGGCTGAATACCGCAGCCAATCACTAAGCATTCTAGCTCACTGCATTGGGGACTATGAGGCAGCCCCTTTTTTTCTGGGGTGGGAGAAAGTGTGTCCAGGTACTGCAGCATTAATAAGGATGTTCTGATCCTGAATAAGCCTGCAGATAACAGCTCCTGGAAAACAGTCAATGTGGGGACACGACCTTTTCCAACTCCATTTTAGGAGAAGGAAGTTTTTGAGTTTTCTTGGGATGTGTTTAAGAATCCTTTATCACATTAAATAGCACATACATGAAGCTCCTCTGGTTTCACCAGCAAGTGAACAGGGCATGCATTCAATGACAAGAAGGGACCCACCTATGATCTGGATGATCTCCGCCAGTAGGACGCCATCGGCGATGTCCTGGGTGAGATCCTTGATAAGCCGTGGGCAGCCAGATTTGGCCAGGAAGTGATTGGCCCAATCAGTGTAGATCTGTGTGGGACAGAGAAGACGGGGCACTGAGGAAAGCTGGATAGACACTGTCATCTAATCTGGAATGAATTAATCTTAGAGGAGGGGTGACAGTGGTCTAGGGAACAGGCCACCCAACCAGTGTGTGGCTCAGAGGGTTAGGACCCTGTGATCTCACTCACACGGTTGCTAGTTCAAATCCTAAGACTGACAGAGAGATCTTACCATCAGGTCCTTAAGCAAAACCCTTAACCTCCAATTGCCCCAGGGACTGATTGATCCTTACTTTTCAAAGAAAAAAAAGCATGTCACTTTGCATAAAAGCGTCTGCTTTTAATAATCAGAATCCCCCACAGATATAGGCTCCTTACACATCACATGACGTATGAAAACACCTACCAAAGACCACAAAAGAAGAAATAAACCGCGCACAGAAGACTACTGCTCTTTAAACCAGCCAGAACTCCTTCTTATGACCTCTGGATAAGCTCTCCTTCCAACACTGTCTATGCAGTGTGGCAGATCTATGATAAAGTTAAACCCATTAACAACCCAAAGTTCTGCAGATACCACCTGCTGCGTTAGTCTAGACGTGGTTGGCTGCGCTAAGATCTACATCACAATGATAAGAAAGAGGGAGGAGACTCGTACACCGTCATGCTCGTTTAGGGGGCCCGGTCGTGTGAAGGCAGAGGTCACCGTTGTAAAATCAGCATGCCGTTGATTAACGGCCCGCCGTGAGCTGCAGTTGGAAGGCCCGCTTTTCACCAGCCCCAATTAAGCACATTTTCCCTCTCCTTGGGGAAATATTCATGACGCGCTTCAAACATCCCAGAATTCAAAGGTTTATCTGTTGTGGCTTGGTGCCCCCCCCCCCCCACCAGCAAAAGCCAAAAGCCGCGAGGATGCCCGCCGTCGGCACTGCACATCTGAACGCAGTCCCAACCACAGCTACGCAGTCCCAT